>OY992887.1:106439366-106466866 GCA_963921405.1 Cepaea hortensis
TACTACTACTACTACTACTACTACTACTACTACTACTACTACTACTACTACTACTATTACATTCTCTACTACTACAACTTTACTTGGTTTAGAATATGTCCTGTATCCACTATGGTGTCGTCCGTAAATATTGTTGGCTTCGTTGTTGTTCATATCTGCCACAGAATATCATGTAGTCGTAAGAGCTTAGTTAGTTGGTTAGTTAGCTTTTTTGCTGTTGTTTGTTAATTAGTTAGTTAGACAATTTATAAAGGCAGGTGGCCATGCATTACATCTAAAGCTATACGAACTAATAATAAAAATCTGGAGCACAGAAGAATTACCCCATGACTGGAAAGAGTCATTATTGATACCTATCTTTAAGAAAGGAGACAAGTTCCAATGTGGAAATTATAGAGGAATATCACTACTGTCCACAAGCTATAAGATACTATCCGCAGTATTACTAAATAGACTAAAACCATATTCAGAAGACATATTAGGTGACTACCAGGCGGGTTTTAGACAAAACAGATCAACAATAGATCAAATATTTATCTTACGACAAATAGCCGAGAAACATTGGGAATATAAAAGAGATCTCCATAACATTTTTGTGGATTTTAAAAAGGCTTATGATAGTGTCCATAGGAATAGTCTATGGAATGCTATGCAGGAATTTGGAATACCAAGGAAGTTAATCAACATGACCAGACTATGCATGGAAGATACTTATAATATAGTAACATATAAAGGCAGGAAATCAGACCCCTTCCAAATAACATCTGGCTTGAAACAGGGTGATGCACTATCGCCGCTACTCTTCAATCTGGCTCTAGAAAAAGTTGTAAGGAAGGTAAAGGAGGAATGTGATATTGGAGGAACATCCAAGCTGCTTGGTTATGCAGATGATATAGATATTATAGGGCAAAGTGAACAAAAGACATTGGAAATATTGACTCACTTAAAGGGAAAAGCCCAACAGATGGGGCTGGTTATCAACCAAGATAAGACAGAATATATGGTAATTTCAAGAGACGGAATGGCTAGAAACTCTGGCCACTTACAAATAGATAATATGACCATTAAAAGAACGGAAACATACAAATACCTGGGTACGATCTTCAACTGCTCCAACATCATAAGGGAAGAAATACAAACTAGAATCAACTCTGGAAATAAGATATACTATGCACTACAACATCTACTAAAATCAAAGGCGCTATCTCGTAACACCAAAATCACAATATACAAAACACTGATCAGACCAGTTGTGCTGTATGGCTCTGAAACCTGGAGTACAACGAAAGGAGACGAAGCCTTGTTACAAACCTTTGAGAACAAAATTTTAAGACGCATCTTTGGACCCATTAGGGATACACAAAGTGGAGAGTGGAAAAGAAGAAGTAACAAAGACATTTATGATCTGTTTAAGTCCCCGCTAATCACTGGTATCATGAAGGCTAATAGACTACAATGGCTGGGGCATATAGAAAGAATGGAAGATAATAGGGAAACAAAACTCGCTTACACTCAGGAAATAAATGACCGTAGACCCCGAGGTAGACCAAGAAGGCGGTGGAGAGATAATACATGTACAGACCTACAAGCACTTGGAATCAACGACTGGCAAGAGAAGGTCCACCAGAGAGACGAATGGAGACGGATTGTATTTGCAGCAAAGAACCTCAATGGCTCGGAACGCTGAAGAAGAAGAAGTTAGACAGTTAGTTTCTTGGTTGCTTAGTTAGTTAATTAGTTAGCTAGTTTGTTAACTAGTTAGTTAAATTAGTAGTTTTTTAGTTGGATGGCTACTTAGTTAGTTAGTTAGTTAGTTAGTTAGTTGGTTGGTTAGTTTGTTAGTTACTTAGTTAGTTAGTCTGCTAGCTAATAGTTAGTTACTTAGTAAGTTGATTGGTTAGTTACTTAGTTAGTTAGTTGGTTAGTTTGTTAGTTACGTAGTTAGTTGGCTAGGTACATAGTTAGTTAATTACTTAGTAAGTTGATTGGTTAGTTACTTAGCTAGATAGTCAGTTAGTTGGTTATTTAGTTAGTTAGTTAGTTAGTTAGTTAGTTAGTTAGTTACTTAGTTAGTTAGTTATTCAGTCAGTTTGCTAGTTAGTTAGCTAGTTAGATAGTTACTTAGTTAGTTAGTTAAATAGATAGTTTATTAGTTGGATGGATACTTAGTTAGGTTGCTGGTTGATCAGCTAATTAGGTAGTTAGATAGCTAATTAGTTAGTTTGTTTGTTGGTAGCTTAGTTAGTTAGTTAGTTAGCTAGTTAGTTAGTTACATAGTTACTTACTTAGTAAGTCGATTGGTTATTTACTTTGTTAGTTAGTTAATCAGTTAGTTAGTTAGTTAGTTAGTTAGTTTTTTAGTTAGTTAAATCGTTAATGTGTTAGTTGGTTGGATACATAGTTAGTTACTTGGTTGGTCAGCTAGGTAGTTAGCTAGTTAGTTAGTTACACAGTTACTTACTTAGAAAGTCGATTGGTTATTTACTTTGTTAGTTAGTTAATCAGTTAGTTAATTAGATAGATAGTTTTTTAGTTAGTTAAATCGCTGATGTGTTAGTTGGTTGGATACATAGTTAATTACTTGATTAGTCAGCTAGTTAGTTAGCAAGTTAGTTAGTTGGTCACTTAGTTATTTATTAATTTATTTAGTTAGTTAGTTAGTTAGTTAGTTAGTTAGTTACCGAATCCCCCACCCCACCACCTTCGAAGCTTATGATCAGCGTCCGGCAGCTAATAGTGCCAGTTCTGTGTTGGTTGACGAGGCCCCTCATTCCCTTATGTGGTTCTCGTGCCTTGTCGTATCTGTTCTTACTTCCAAGTCTCTAATTCTAGACAAAAATGTGGATGCACTGACGTCAATGTACCGCTCCCGCCACATCTCTCATCTTAAGAGCTTGTTGGGTTTGAGTGCTTGAGTACAGACAGGGCATCAGTTAGAATTATTATTGGATGTAAATTGCCATTTGATTTTACAGGTTCTTCATCTGTTGAGTTCACATTGTTCTGACTTAGAAATCAGTTGCCGTTGTATGTTCCATTTAGCATACTTTCAGCTCTGCTGGCTGTGTCTGGATGTTATACATAAACATGTCTTGTGCTTTCAATACTGGCCCAAAAATAAAATCAGTAATAAAATGTACTCAGAGGCACAAATATGTGTAAGAGTTGTTCACTGATAAATCCACCCATTCATTCAGCCATGTAACTTGTCTGCCTTCCGTCTGTCTGTTGCCCGTCTGTTTATCAGTCTGTCTGGATTAAAGTCATCAACCAAGACTCGCTCAGAGCAATTCGTCCACCCTTGAACACAAAAATCAACACACAGATTACCTGTAGCAAGAAGATAGTATGGACACGTGATATCAAAATGGACCCAAGCTTAAATCAATTAGATCCAAGCCTTACTATAAGTTACTGAAGTTAGCATTTGTGCTAACCAAGGTTATAAGTTACTGAAGTTAGCACTATTTTAATCCAAGAGTATAAGTTACTGAAGTTAGCACTGGTGCCATCCAAGACTATAACTTACTTAAATTAACGCTGGTGTCATCCAAAATTATAGTGTACTTAAATTAGGACTGGTTCCATCCAAGATTATAGTGTACGTAAATTAGGACTGGTGCCATCCAAGACAGTAACTTACTTAAATTAGCACTGGTGCCATCCAACATTATAGTATACTTAAATTAGCACTGGTGCCATCCAACATTATAGTGTACTTAAATTAGGACTGGTGCCATCCAAGACTGTACGATAATGATGTTAGCACTGGTGTCATCCAAGACTATAGTGTACTTAAATTAGGACTGGTGTCATCCAAGACTATAGTGTACTTAAATTAGGACTGGTGCCATCAAAGACTATACAATAATGATGTTAGCACTGGTGTCATCAAAGACAATAACTTACTTAAATTAACACTGGTGCCATCAAATACTATAATATTCTTAATTAACACTGGTGCCATCAAATACTATAATATTCTTAATTAGTACTGGTGCCATCAAATACTATAACATTCTTAATTAACACTGGTGCCATCAATTACTATAATATTCTTAATTAACACTGGTGCCATCAAATACTATAATATTCTTAATTAGCACTGGTGCCATCAAATACTATAATATTCTTAATTAACACTGGTGCCATCAAATACTATAATATTCTTAATTAACACTTGTGCCATCAAATACTATGATATTCTTAATTAGCACTGGTGCCATTAATACTATAACATTTTTAATTAGTACTAGTGCCATCAAATACTAAACATTCTTAATTAACACTGGTGCCATCAAATACTATAACATTCTTAATTAGCACTGGTGCCATCAAATACTATAACATTCTTAATTAGCACTAGTGCCATCAAATACTATAACATTATTAATTAACACTGATGCCATCAAATACTATGACATTCTTAATTAGCACTGGTGCCATAAAAAACTATGATATTCTTAATTAGCACTGGTGCCATTAATACTATAACATTCTTCATTAGCATTGATGCCATCAAATACTATAACATTCTCAATTAGCACTGGTGCCATCAAATACTATAACATTCTTAATTAGCACTGGTGCCATCAAATACTATAACATTCTTAATTAGCACTCGTGCCATCAAATACTATAATATTCTTAATTAGCACTGGTGTCATCTAATGCTATAACATTCTTAATTAGCACTGGTGCCATCAAATACTATAAAATTCTTAATTAGCACTGGTGCCATCAAATACTCTAACATTCTTAATTAGCACTGGTGCCATCAAATACTATAACATTCTTAATTAACACTGATGCCATCAAATACTATAACATTCTTAATTAGCACTGGTGCCATCAAATACTATAACATTCTTAATTAACACTGGTGCCATCAAATACTATAACATTCTTAAGTAGCTCTAGTGCCATCAAAAACTATAATATTCTTAATTAACACTGGTGCCGTCAAATACTATAATATTCTTAATTAGCGCTGGTGCCATCAAATACTATAACATTCTTAATTAACAATGGTGCCATCAAATACTATAACATTCTTAATTAACACTGGTGCCATCAAGTACTATAATATTCTTAATTAGCACTTGTGCCATCAAATACTATAATATTCTTAATTAGCACTGGTGCCATCAAATACTATAATATTCTTAATTAACACTGGTGCAGTCAAATACTATAACATTCTTAATTAGCACTAGTGCCATCAAATACTATAATATTCTTAATTAACACTGGTGCCGTCAAATACTATAATATTCTTAATTAGCGCTGGTGCCATCAAATACTATAACATTCTTAATTAACAATGGTGCCATCAAATACTATAACATTCTTAATTAACACTGGTGCCATCAAGTACTATAATATTCTTAATTAGCACTTGTGCCATCAAATACTATAATATTCTTAATTAGCACTGGTGCCATCAAATACTATAATATTCTTAATTAACACTGGTGCAGTCAAATACTATAACATTCTTAATTAGCACTAGTGCCATCAAATACTATAATATTCTTAATTAACACTGGTGCCGTCAAATACTATAACATTCATAATTAACTCTGGTGCCATCAAATACTATAATATTCTTAATTAGCACTGGTGCCATCAAATACTATAATATTCTTAATTAACACTGGTGCCATCAAATACTATAAAATTCTTGATTAACACTGGTGCCATCAAATACTATAACATTCTTAATTAGCACTGGTGCCATCAAATACTATAACATTCTTAATTAGCACTGGTGACTTCAAATACTATAACATTCTTAATTAGCACTGGTGCCTTCAAATACTATAACATTCTTAATTAGCTCTGGTTTCATCAAATACTATAACATTCTTAATTAGCACTGGTGCCATCAAATACTCTAACATTCTTAATTAGCACTGGTGCCTTCAAATACTATAACATTCTTAATTAACACTGATGCCATCAAATACTATAACATTCTTAATTAGCACTCGTGCCATCAAATACTATAACATTCTTAATTAGCACTGGTGTCATCAAATACTCTAACATTCTTAATTAGCACTGGTGCCATCAAATACTATAATATTCTTAATTAACACTGGTGCCATCAAATACTATAACATTCTTAATAAAATACTATAATATTGGGAGTTTCTGTGGCGAAGTGGTCAAGCCGTTTAACGTTTGACTCGTGCTCCGAAGGTTGTGGGTTCGATTCCGGGCCGCGTCCTTCGGTTTACGAGATAAATGTTTCGGAGACTCCCATGGGTCGTCGCTAAAAGCTACGGAGTTCATGCTTTGTGCGACGCTTTCCGTGCTGCGGAAAGAGACCGAGCCATATGGGATAAAAACCCGGAGCAATGAAGTCGACCCTGTCGACTTTTAAGCGACTTTTTTTTAAGCGACTATAATATTCTTAATTAACACTGGTGCCATTAAATACTATAACATTCTTAATAAGCACTGGTGCCATCAAATGCTATGATATTCTTAAGTAACACTGGTGCCATCAAATACTATAATATTCTTAATTAGTACTGGTGCCATCAAATACTATAATATTCTTAATTAACACTGGTGCCATCAAATACTATAACATTCTTAATTAGCACTGGTGCCATCCAAGAATATAAGTTACAAAATTTAGCACTTGTGCTATCCAAGATGTACGCTACTGAAGTTAACACTGATACCATCAAAGACTATAAGCAGCTGAAGTTAGCACTGGTGCCATCCAAGATTATACGATACTGAAGTTAGCACTATTGCTATCCAAGACTATACGATATTGAAGATAGCACTGGTGCCATCCAAGTCTATAAGTTACTGAGTTAACACTGGTGTCTTCAAAGACTATAAGATACTGAAGTTAGCACTGTCGTCATCAGAGACTGTAACTTACTTAAAGTAGCACTGGTGCCATCTAAGACTAGAAGTTACTAAAGTCAGCACTGGTGTCACCCAAGACTATAATGTACTTAAATAAGGACTAGTGCCATCCTAGACTATAAGATGCTGACTGATGTTAGCACTGATGTCATTAAAGACTATATTTTTTTGTTCGCATATCCTTTACAGGACATCGTTGTCAACATCAGCATCTTTCAGCTGACTGTTGATTTCTTGGCAAGATTACGCTCAGTAGTTTGCCACTGCTTTCTGAGCGACCGGCTCGCATTCCCCGTAAGTTACTGGCACGACGAGACCCGCTACCAACTCTCGCTCACGTCATGTTACTCACGAGAGTATACAGGATTACGGAGAAAGACGCTAACCCCTGTTTAAAGACTATAACTTACATAAATTAGCACTTTTGCCACCCAAGACTATAAGTTACTGAAGTTAGCACTGCAGCCACCCAAAAGTCAGTGGCTGGCATGTGTTGACGTCTCCGAGCTGTGTTGGGTTTATAATATATCACTCCGATACGAGCCGTGTTCGTGTTATCGTCCCAGCACCTCCCCCAAGCTGACAGTTTATGATTTCATACAACCACACATAAAGCCTTCAGTAGGGGAAATCAGTTATTGACATATTTCCGTTTCTGTGTAACACAACAACTCGTTGACCTTGAATTGATGTTGATGTAAATGTTGTTTTAGATTAAAAACAAAGTAATTAATCCCTTCCCCAAAAAAGATGAGACGCAATATTTCCAAGCACGGTCTGTTAGTGGAAGCTATGATGGATGCGGACACTGGCTTACACTGACACTGGCTTACACTTGAGGTAATTCTGGCGACTCTTCAAAGATCTAAGAAAGCGATTCAGGCTATGATGGCATTCAACAGGACGATACTAGCAATATGTCAGAAGCAGATATGGAGGACATTTCCACAAAATTCGATGCAAGAACCCAGAGAAGTTAGATAAAGGAGAGGTTTCTGTAAACATGTCTGATGCCGCTATCTACACAACAAATCAAATCAAATCAAATCAAATCAACTTTATTAGGGTCACAAATTGGGCGCGCAGGCCCGTCTTACATTCGGCCCTTCCAATCACTCGTCTTTCGTTCATCAAGAGCATTATACATTTACATAGGAAGAAAAATTAACATTGTGAAATGAATGTTGTAAACATAAACAAGGCTAATTACCATGTTGTGAGGCCCATCTCCCACTTACCCATACATCACCCCACACATACACAACCCCACCTACCCACACATACGCGCACCAAGGGACACATACACACACCCACCTACCCACACACACGTACACCAAGGGACACATACATACCCCACCAACCGACCCATCCCCCACCCACACACACTGCCCTCACCTGATCCCCCAACCAAAAACACACTCGCCACCCACAAACATTCCCCCACCAACCCACACATCCCAAGCCCATCCACATACACATCCTAACCCACACATCCTCTCCCCACCCACACCTCAAACCACCCATCCCCAAGCCACATCTCCATCGACAACATATTCCCCACCCATGCACACAATCCCCCACCAACCCACACATCGCACATCCACTCACACATTCCCAAACCATACACACACATCCCCACCAACTGACATGTCACTGCCCCCCCCCCACACACACACACATCTCCCTAACCACCCATACATCCCCAATCCACTCACACACACCCCACCACCCACACATACAACTTCCACCCACCCACACATGCCTTAACCTAATCGCCAACCACACAATCCCCCACCCGCACATCACATACACCCCCTACCACGCACTATTCCCAACCCACGCACCACACACACACATATCAATCACCAACACATCCCCACTTACACACCACACACATATCCCCCACCCAGATACCACACAATATTTCCACCCACACCCACACAGATACCCTTATCCATCCACCCCACATACCCCCACTCACACACCACAAAAATCCCCCACCCACACACACATACCTCACCCATACAATATCCCCAACCAACACACCACACACCTCTCCCCACCCACACACGCATTCCCTACCCGTCCACCAACACACACTCACTCACGCATACATCCTCCACTACGCACCCACACACCCCCACCCACCCACCCCCAACCAAACATCTCTCGATCACAATACCCCTACCCACACACATCCTCCACCCACTCACACATCCCACCCCGACACATACAACTCCCTCACCCACCTTCACATCCCTAAGCCACTCACACATTCCCCATCCACACACACACACATCTCCCACCCACACACCCCCACATACTTCCCCCAACCACCACAATCCCCTACTCACCCACACATATACCCCACCCATACGCACATTCCCCGCACCCATAACACACAACCCCCACACCACACACTATCCTCCACCCATATCACCACAAACATACCCTCCACCCACACATCATTCACACATCCCCCACCAACACACTGCACACATATCTCAAACCCACACACCATACACTTCTCCCCACCCGCACTTGCATCCCCAATCCACCCAACACAATCCCCTACCCACACAACCCCGCCTCCCACACATACTTCCTCAAACCATCCACACATCTCCACCCACATAAACACACATCCCCCGCATCCGTCCCATACACATATCCTCCACCCATACACACATCCCCCACACCCATTCCAACACCCCTACTTTCACCCCCACACATCCATCCACACATCCCACCAACACCCACAAATACCACTACCCACCAAAACCCACATACTCCAACCCATCCAAACGCATACCCCCACCCACACACCCCCCACCCACACATATCCCCACACTCACACACATCCTCCACATACACTCACACTTCCTCACATCTAGACACATACAAAATGAAGATCATACAACACGAAGATCACGCACAGAAAGTCGGCTACAGCTGGCTATGCAAAACACGATGGGTTCGCTTCTGGAGCAGATTATTGCATGTAGACCAGCAGGTGACTTCCAGGGGCATCTTATATTCCAATTCACCGTTGGCGAAATGTTGAAAGGACAGGGCAGGCAGGTGTGTTCGAGGATGTGCCTGTAAGTGTGGGCACACATGCAATACTGACAAACATCAGCATGCATTCACATGAATGCCTTTTAGGGATACCGTCATCATCATTTAGCGAATCCTATGCAGATTGTGTCCCTCATCACAGCTCGCCGACTAGACTCTCGATCTCTCGCCAGTGTGTCAATGTGTCCCTCATCACAGCTCGCCGACTAGACTCTCGACCTCTCGCCAGTGTGTCAATGTGTAACTCATCACAGCTCGCCGACTAGACTCTCGATCTCTCGCCAGTGTGTCAATGTGTACCTCATCACAGCTCGCTGACTAGACTCTTGATCTCTCGCCAGTGTGTCTGCCTCACACATGTCCATGTCAGGGACCATCGTGTTGATCGGCCACTGGTTCATGTTCCAGAAACCGTAACTTCCATCACTGTCCTGTTTAGACCATTGAGGCATGTGATTATTTAAGTTTCCCAGACACAGTTGTCTTTGAGGCGTTTCCTTTAGTGTTTGCAACTTTTAGAACATCAGAATTGTCTTATATTCTTACACAAATGTTGATTATTCTTCACGTGCATCATGTCTTCATACACGGAATAGTTGCAACCCCCACCCCTTTCTATCCTCTCCCCCACCCTTTCAAGTGTATGGTTAAGTTCAGCTGTAATAGTTTATCTTCCTCAATCACCAGCCAAATTCAACATATACAAAGTGACAACCATAGAACAACTTAATGCGTAGGGGACACATGTTCAACTCGTCGAAACTATTTCTTGTGTATTGACAGGGAAAATATACAAGAAGGACATCGTCACATCTTTAACAGATGCTACGTCTATAGAAACAACATCACATCATTAACTACTACCACGTCTTTGGAGACATTATCCCATCTTTAACTGCTGCAACGTCTAAAGAACTATCACAACATCATTACCTACTGCCATCTCTTCTTCTTCTTCTTCTTCTTCAGCGTTCCGAGCCATTGAGGTTCTTTGCTGCAAATACAATCCGTCTCCATTCGTCTCTCTGGTGGACCTTCTCTTGTCAGTCGTTGATTCCAAGTGCTTGTAGGTCTGTACATGTATTCTCTCTCCACCGTCTTCTTGGTCTACCTCGGGGTCTACGGTCATTTATTTCCTGAGTGTAAGCGAGTTTTGTTTCCCTATTATCTTCCATTCTTTCTATATGCCCCAGCCATTGTAGTCTATTAGCCTTCATGATACCAGTGATTAGCGGGGACTTAAACAGATAATAAATGTCTTTGTTACTTCTTCTTTTCCACTCTCCACTTTGTGTATCCCTAATGGGTCCAAAGATGCGTCTTAAAATTTTGTTCTCAAAGGTTTGTAACAAGGCTTCGTCTCCTTTCGTTGTACTCCAGGTTTCAGAGCTACTGCCATCTCTATTGGAGCAATATCACATGGTCAATTGTTGTAATGTCTTTAGTAATGTCATCACATAATTGCCTGCAGTCATGTCTATAGGAACATCATCAAATTATTAACTACTGTCCTCACTTTAGAGATATTATCATATCTTAAATTGCTGTCACGTCTAAAAAACACCATCACATCACTAATTGTTGCTGTGTCTAAGGAATTAATATCACATCGTTAACTACTGTTAAATATACAGACATATTATCGCCTGAGAGATCATCATTATACACTTATTAGCTGTCACGTCTATAAGAACATCATCAGATAACATTAATTGCTGTCACATCAAAAGGAACACACTTATGTATTTAAAAATATAACATCACATCTTTATTCGCTGTCACGTCTATAGAGACATCGTCGTATATATATATTAACATCATCACAACGTTAACTACTCTCACTTCTACAGGGCGTTTGTAAAGTCTCACTACACTTTGTATGTAGAACAATATTGAAAAATTAAGTACATGATGTCAACAAACAATTCGTTAAATTAGTTATAATAGTTAGTAATGTTTAACTCTGTTTTTGGGGATGTTGGACAGTACCAATGGCGTATTCATTGTAACGTATTCAACAAATTTCTAACCGTAATGCGATTACGGGATAGTGTATAGAGAAATCTTGCTATAAATCTTTGAAAAACCATCCGTGTGTATCGACCGTCATTTCGAAACAATTATATAACCAATGAAATGCTTTCTTCCGTTGATAACACTATTCTGTTTCGAGTGCAAATAATTACTCCAGCAGACGACAGCCGTAGGCTGCATATTGCTTCATGATGAACTGTGCAGCACATTGTTAGATGAGCAATGTACTTTATTTTTCAAAATCGTTCTGCATACAATGTGTAGTGAGACTTTAGAAACGCCCTGTATAAGTTCATCACCATAACATTAATTGTTGCCACATCTATGGGAACATCATTATTTAGAAGAACATCATCATATAATTAACTGACGTCACGTCTTGAGAAACATCGCCTGAAAGAACATCGTCTCATCGTCAGCCACTGTCACGTCTATATCAAGCTGGATGTCTTACAAACGCGAGTGACATCGATCTCCCTTAACCCATTCAGTCCCATGCGACATGAATTGAAGGAGATAGCACTCACATGATTAACCCAGATACGCCTACCTGGAAACTCTGTACTGTGTGCTTGTCAGAAATGACTCCATGAAACATTTGACAGTAAATAAGATCCCAGTCTATTCCTAAAATTACACGTTGAGCAGGTCACAATTAAAGCAGGCAAGGAATAATGTAGGCGGGAAATATTGAAAACGACTGCTGGTTCTTTTTAACAATGATTGAACACAACAGACCTTCTTTATTGTCAGCCATAAACGCACTTAAAGACTGAACAGAATTGAGCAAGCAGCTATGGTTTGTGTGCACCAGGTATAGATCATGAATACATTTATGTTTTCTTCTTGATTTTCCTGCCATGAGACTTAGGATCGGGATGTCTGAGGAAGGTGCTCATCTCAAGATAATACTCTAGTGGTCTTATGTTGCACGAAGTTCGCAGCAGAGGAAAAGGCAACATGTTGAAAGAGGAGAACTATACTGGCTAGTTCAGGATTAAGACACTGTCGAACGTGTATATGAGAACAGGAGTATTGATCAGGGAAATATAGAAGCCAGTGCTTCCAGCATTTAGATATATCAGTGCCTCCAATATTTAGATCTGTCAATCCCTCCAGCATTTAGATATATCAGTGCCTCCAATATTTAGATCTGTCAATCCCTCCAGCATTTAGATATATCAGTGCCTCCAATATTTAGATATGTCAGTCCCTCTAAACTTCAGAGATATCACTGCCTCCAACGTGTAGATATGCCAGTATTTCCAACATTTAGATCTGTCAATCATTTAGAAATATCATTCCCTTCAACATGCATATATGTCAGTCTCTCTAACATTTAGAGATATCAGTGCCTCCAACATTCAAAGATATCAGTGCCTCCAACATTCAGAGATATCAGTCCCTCCAACATTCAGAGATATCAGTACCTCCAACTTTCAGAGATATCAGTCCCTCCAACATTTAGAGGTATCAGTCCCTCCAACATTCAGAGATATCAGTCCCTCCAACATTCAGAGACATCAGTGCCTCCAACATTTAGAAATAGCATTGCCCTCAGCATTTAGATATATCATTGCCCTCGGCATTTATATATCAGTGCCTCCAACATTTAGAGACATCAGAACATCCACCATGTATTGAAATCAGTGAATCAAACATTTTTATTCAACAATTGTGTCATTTTCAAATTCGACAACAAGTACAGAGAGTGAAATTTCAAAGTGGCTGTGGATTCAGAGGTCATTTTCACCATCATAATCACCTGCATCGGTATGTGCCCTGGAAACTATCGTAGACGTGCATGTCTCTCCACAGATCTCGGTCCTTGGGTCGTGTATCAACTCTGTTGATGCAATTCCTCCATGCCACCGTCGCAGTCCACCCGACATCATTTCTCTGTGCTGCCTTTGCAGAGGTCAATGCTTTCATTGTTTACACATATTGGGCTGGATGCGATATGATTTACCCAGACGGGTCTAGTGTTCTGCATCAGAAGTACGCATAGGCATTTTCCACATTACCGAGGCATAATTTAATGATGCCAACGGTTTGTCAGTTGTGATCTCAAGAAACAACAGAACCAAATGGTGGCGGGGAAAAAATGCACTACTTTATCTTGAATCACAAAATAAATCTACAGGAATGTACACACAATGTGTAGTTATAATAATTAATTGCATCAAAGCTGCATGCATCTTCATAATATGTCTGCTCAGATTGATTGATAGTCGCGCGGCGATTGATTTGGTTTTGGGATGAGGTTCACTCTGAAGCACACAAATATGTCTATAAGTGCTCCAGTCTGTTTCTATATATCACGTCATTGAAAGCTCATCTCAGAGCACGAACTCTGCATGCAACATGTTGTACACCAGAATCTATCACGACACAAAGAATTTTAGAGTAAGTAAAGTAAGGGTGTCTCCAGATCTATTTTCCCTGTACAGTGAAAATATGGTGTCTCCAGATCTATTTTCCCTGTACAGTGAACATATTAGCAGAAATGTAGAAGATATAAATGGAATCAGCACTGGATGACGAAACATCATTAACATTAGATATGCAGATGATACAGCATTGATTGTAGACAATGAGCAGGATCTGCAACAATTAGTAGATGCGGTTGTTGCACACAGTGAAGAACTGGGGTTAGAATTAAATTGTAAAAAGACACAGATTATGGTCAACACTAGGAAGAAGGAAATACCACAATGTAATATACAAGTAAATGGGAATACTCGTCAACAAATGAATCGGTACAATTATCTCTGAACAGCCATAACATCTGATAGGAGATGCCTTGAAGAGATTAGAACAAGAACCAAGAACAAGAGATGGAACAAGAACCATGGCGAAGGTAGCCTTTAACAAGATGAAAAACATACTGACCAATAAACAGATGTCAATTAAAACGAGAAAAAGAATGTTGAGGTGCTACAGAGAGCCTATTCTTTTGTACGAATGTGAAACTTGGACAATGAGCAGTCAAGCTGAAAAGACATCTGATGGCTGCAGAAATGTGGTTTTTGAGGAGAATGCAAAGAATACCATGGACAGACACACAAAAAACCAATGACCAAGTACTACTGGAGACAAATGAAAATCGTAAATTGATTAGAGAAATTATACGTAGGCAGTCAAAATTGTTATGAGAAGAAATGGATTGGAGAACTTTTTGACAACTGCCAAGATCGACGGGAACAGACCAAAGGGAAGACCGAGAAGTAAATACCTGGATGGCTTAGCCACTTGGCATGGACGAGACAGGAACATTGAGCTGATTCACGACTCTGGTGATCGAGTGAAATGGTAAGTCATGACCGCCCACACTTTCCGGCATGGCACATGATGGATTGATTGAAAGTAAGAGTCCCTTGTACACGCTTCAGGGGGCACTGGACATATGGTTCCAGAGCCATGTTTTTAAATTAACAAATCGACACTCGGAAGTTGATGTGGTCAGTATCACAACGGTTTCCTACACTGTCAACGACATTTCCTCGTACACATTATGGGTTGGATCACACCGGGAACCACGTCAAATAAACACAATTCGATGTCGAACCTTTACATACTTCTTCACCGTGACTACCGAAAAACAAGTCCCAAGCAGGAAGTTATCTGTGAAGTGTTAGCACCATCACATTTGGTGGATCAAATTTCATGCAGGAAGTTGTCTGTTAAGTGCTCGGACAATTACAATGTGTGGATCTGATTACATGCAGGAAGCTGCATGTGATGTGCTAGGATAATCACATTGTGTGGATCTGATTGCATGCAGGAAGAAGTGATCTGTCTTTGCCTCTTTTATCTAACGATCAGGAAGAAGTGATCGGTCTTCATCTCTCTTGTCTAACAAGACGTGATCGGTCTTCATCTCTCTTGTCTAACAAGAAGTGATCGGTCATCTCTCTTATCTAACAAGAAGTGATCGGTCTTCATCTCTCTTATCTAACAAGAAGTGATCGGTCTTCATCTCTCTTGTCTAACAAGAAGTGATCGGTCTTCATCTCTCTTGTCTAACAAGAAGTGATCGGTCATCTCTCTTATCTAACAAGAAGTGATCGGTCTTCATCTCTCTTATCTAACAAGAAGTGATCGGTCTTCATCTCTCTTGTCTAACAAGAAGTGATCGGTCTTCATCTCTCTTGTCTAACAAGAAGTGATCGGTCTTCATCTCTCTTGTCTAACAAGAAGTGATCGGTCTTCATCTCTCTTGTCTAACAAGAAGTGATCGGTCATCTCTCTTGTCTAACAAGAAGTGATCGGTCTTCATCTCTCTTATCTAACAAGAAGTAATCGATCTTCATCTCTCTTGTCTAACAAAACGTGATCGGTCTTCATCTCTCTTATCTAACAAGAAGTAATCGATCTTCATCTCTCTTGTCTAACAAAACGTGATCGGTCTTCATCTCTCATGTCTAACAAGAAGTGATCTGTCTTCATCTCTCTTGTCTAACGGCAAGCGTTGGCATCAAACCTAAGTCCGCCAGCCTCCATGACCCTGAGCCTGAGCCTCTATCACAGTAGCAGGTCTCGGCGAGTGGATACCATATTTTTATTATTTTGTAATAATAGATATAGTCCACCCGGTGAAAGAAACCCGATTTCACGAGGAAGGAGCGGACATAAGCACTTTAACCCATTCCGTCTTCTCAACGAGTGGGTGTGTATCTGCTTATTCTAGCCTAGCGCACAGACTTTCACGCGTAGAGTTCCGAGTTCAAAACGTAATCGAGGACATAATTTGTTTTGTGGTAACAAGAACTCTGGGGTCGACACGGCCTGGCTCATTGGGTACTGAGAAAGAAAGAGTGAACATATGATATAAAGGTGATGATGGCGGCATCAACAGATATCAAAACATGCGATTAAAATGCTAGAGATCAAGAGCTGTGGAGGAACATGTTCGATCCTCCCCTCCCCGTATCTTCCATGCGAACAAAGCGTTTAGTTAGTTAGTCGACACATCATCTTCATTGCACATCGAACCATTCAGTCTGTCACAGCCTCACATAGGGGCGGTACCAATATAAAAGTAAGAGAGACTAGCGAAGGGATAGAACTCCAACTAAAGGGAAAGAACCGAGTCACTCGAAGGCTCGAATAATCCAGAGCCTTCTCGAAGGACCGGTCAGTGTGTCCACAGCCCCGTGGACACCGATGGGGCCCGCCGATTGCGGGGTCCACGAGAAACTCAGAGAGAGTTACCACCCGTGTCGGATTGCGACACGTGTGGAAAGGCAGACTCGGACTGGACATCGAGGAAGCAACAGGGCTTACCTTAAGGGGGACTTGATAGTTTAGACCCAAGTGTATTTAGGGGTCTTATGCATATGTTAGATAGCTGATAGAGTTGTTGTGATAATTATGTTTATTGTAAACTCCTGTGATATGCAACTTACAGATTGCTGGCTTGCGAAAACTCTCTTCGCCAGCTTACTGTAACATAATAATAATAAATGATGTTAGATTGCATATGAACGGAGTTTGTTGCCTGTATGAGCCCGAGTTTCATTCCCCTAGAGATCTAGGACGGTGACACAGTCCATTAGTGCTTGGATCCCCTCCTCAGCAAATCCCGCAGCGTGTAGCGGCTAACGACACCAGTTCTGTGTTTGTTTATCAATCGTCTTTGGCTTCCTGCGTAGTGTTCTTGTTTGGCCACCCCTCTTTTAATTTGCTATTCTCGCAGTCTGGCCATGGTTGTAGATTCATAGTCATCACCTGGTTCTCGCAAATGTCTTACTTCTTGTAGAGCATTCAGAATGTCAGCCTGGTCCATGGCGCGTCCGCCCTCCACAGTAGCCCTATCTGCGAGCTTGTCACCCCGCTCATTTCCTTTGAAAATAAAGTCCGTCCGTTCGTTCGTTTGTTCCGTTCGCACTCCAGTATGCCCTGGCACGAAGATGAAACTAATCTTTGCTAGCCGAGACCGCTCCAGAGACAGCAACCACTCTCTTCGGATCCACCCCATCTCTATCCTCTTGAGCATGCTCATTGAGTCGCTAAGGAAACATGCCCTAGTGAATGTCTGTGTCTCGAGCCTTGATAATTGCTTTACTTACTGTCATTAATTCCATAGTCCGGCTACTTGTGTTCTCAAAAAAAAAATGCACCAGAGTCCTCCTTCACAATTCTCCCTCGGGACTGAGCCGTGAAGGCCCATGAGCTTCTCACATGTCGGACGACATTCTCGAAAATCAAACCTTGTACTTCCACCGTCACAGCAGCCGGATTTTCTTGTCTGAATTTTCTGTCTAGTTTGATGCAAACAGAAAAAGACGTACATAAATCTATTGGCACTTGTACAAACTCCTCGCCAGGTTCTAAGTCCTCAAGGTTGACCCATCCACGACCTTCCTCTATTTAACCTGCTGCCCTTCACCTTCATAATTTCACTATACAGTGGATCTTGTGTGCGTGCGTTAACTCTGAGGTAGGCACGCGCTCTGCAAATGTGTAGTCTGTCTTCAATGGTTGGAAAATCAAGAAGGTATCGCATCGCCCTGCATGCTGTATCTCTTGTACATCCAAGAATAATGCTCATAACTTCGTTCTGTATCCTTTCCATCATTTCTATCTGCTTACGGCTGAGGGTCAGGATCGCCATCGTATACTAAAAAACAGACATGACCAGCCCCTCGTATAGAAGACATAGACGGCGCTGCTCACAGTTTGCTGCTGCCAACACCCACATCGCAGCCAAATTCCGCTTGGCCTTTGTTATCACCTGGTCTATGTGCTCAATATAAGCAAGGCTTCGATCAAAACGTATCCCCACGTAAATCATTGCTTGCGGTTCTTTCCACAGTCTCTGAAGAAAGATTTACAGTTGGTGTTGGAGTCTTAACAATATGATTATTCAAAGAGGACCATGTCACCTTTACCTTTGTTGGGTTGACCATTGCCCCAGCTTCAACACATCAAGTACTTATGCGATTAAGTTCGGTTTGTAGTTCCACAGCAACCTGATCTCTATCCTTCCCCTGACGATACACTAAAACATCGTCGGCATATGACAATGTCCTCCCCGGTCCAGTGATCTGCTCACTGGTGATTCTCACAGTGTACCGCGTTGAACAGCACCCGAGATAATGGTGATCTCTGTGGCAGGCTAGGATATATTGTTGTTGGTTTCGAAGTCCAATTGCCACATTTAAAAACGACTTTCCGTTGGAAGAGGGCTGCAGCGATCCAGCGAAGGAAGAAAGGACTTATCTCGAATTCAAGAAGCTGAAGCATTAAGAAATCCAATGGAACTCTGTTGTACGCGTCCTCAAGATCAATCGCTGCAGCAAAGGTTTCAATGCCTGAGTTGAAACCTTCATAGACGTCAAGCGCACAATCTGCTGCATTGGTCCAGGTTTCTATTTTTGGACGGTATCCTCCCAGGGTAGGTGAGAAAACACCTTGCCTCTCAAACTGGCTTAATATTTTTCTGGCAATTAACTTCTCCAGCAGCTTGCCTATTGTATTTGTCAGTCTCACGTCGCTCGTATGTCTCAGACTTGACAGTTGAATGACATGTACACAAAAGTAAATTTTGAATAAACATATTATGTTTAATAATGGACAACCCAAATATACAAAATCATAATATTTAGCGCTCAACACTGCACTCATCCGCTCACATCGAATATATATTACAATATCTTCGCTCACACAACGAGCTCACACACAGTCGGATCTCAAATATATCACAACACTAGCAAACTCAGATCGGCTATACAAGTCACTCTCTCAAGCAAACAACCAGACACGTCCTTCCTCATTCAAAGCCCAGTCTCGTCTCTCCCAAAGCTTTCGCTCTGGGTTCCCTATCACGTCCTATTTAATCTCGTGGCGTTTGAGGCCACTCGTGGTTAGTACTGCGTCGCAGTCTTGGGCCGTGTCCTGTCCGTGCACAAGGGATCAGTCCGTCTTGTGACGACTGCTGCCTCACATAGTCCAGTCCAAGGGTATACTGTCCTGTCGGTTCAAGGGCATATCGTCCTGTCTGCCATTCCCATGTCCTGTCTTCTATTCCGATGTCCTGTCTCTAGGATCTGTCCTCAGTATCATATCACTAGGACTATGCCAGTATTCTGCATGGTTATTACTCGATAACCCTGAATGTTTGTTTGGTCTTTGCCAGGCTTTGGCAAGGGAATCAGATAGCTGTGTAACCACTCCTCCTTGATTCTAGCACTCCCTAAACTGTTGTTGTACATGTCTGCTAATGTCTCTAGCTCGTTGTCGGTACACCTACTGATGTCGTATCTTATGCCATCTGGCCCTGGAGCGCTGTTTTTGATCGTCGAAGCACAGCCTTGATTTCTTTCACTTTCACTATGTCTTCATCCGAAATGTTATGGGCCTTGCACCTGTATGAGGTGACCTACTTGGCAAGATGTAGGTCTTTCATGTCTGTCTGGTTGCTCTGCTCGAGATAGCGTTCGAAGAGGGCTTTGACCTTGTTCTCGTCAGTCCTCTGCCAGATGAGGTCAGCACCTTGGAAGTCAGAAATTCTCTTATTCTTGACTACCCCACTCATGCTTTTATGTAGTCGCCAGAGCAATGTCAGTGACTTGTCTGTGCTTACTCTTTGACATACGTCTGCCAATTTTACACTTTTAACCACCTTTCAAGGCACTTAAGAAAGAGCAGTTCAAGAGAGTTCAAGCGTGAGTGGGGGAAAAAGTTCCAGCCCGATATGCGAAGAGTAAGAATTGTCCTGCCAGATTAGACCGTCCTGACTCAGAAATGGTATAACCCGGAAGTTTATCATCAGCAGTTGGAGTGATTATCTACGTGCAACTCTACATGTACAAGTCCATTCCATAGATTTCTGGTAGAGCCGAGGAGGCACGTTATTTAGTGCACTTGCCTGTCTGGACAGTGGTCAGAGTTCAATCCCCAATAAGGCAAATTGGGATGTGTGCTCTTTGCGATCATGTGTATAGTTTGGAATAATAGATACACCATCATTGCCTGAAGAGGATGGTGCGACAGGGCGTGACCAGGGTATCTGACTGACACTCAGTAGTCCGAGGTATTGCCAGACGGACACATAATCAGATTGCGGTTCGTACCATTAATATTTCGACTTTTCGCTGGTTCGTGAAGATGATCACGGGGCACTTAGGAGAATGTTCCAGTGCGGTGAAGCCGGTGTTAGACTCCACTCACTAAACTGAACCCAGCCGCTGTGGTCGCGTAGTGGCTCAACTAAAGCTGGGTCCACCACATGTAGGCCTGAGTACACGGGGGAATAAGTGGTTAGTTTCTCCTTCGTGTTTGTTATGTTTCTTTATTGACGGTATTCAAGTTCATTTACTGTCACAATAGAGCTTGAAAATGCTCGACTTATTTTGATAAGTTTTGATATTGTGGATAATTCACAACCGTATGTTGCCATATGAAAGGTACACGTCCTCAACATGATAATGTATCTGTGTTTTCTTCGTTCTTGTTCATGTCTTCGTTACTTTTCCCATCTCATACTTAATTCTTTTAAACAGACCTCATTATTATTAATTGGAGCCAACGTATTACATGACATTGGCACCTTACCGTCTGAACAGACGATAGTTTGAACATGACAGTGGCACCTTACCGTCTGAACAGACGATAGTTTGTGTATTACATTGGCACCTTGCCGTCTGAACAGACGATAGTTTGTGCATTACATTGGCACCTTGCCGTCTGAACAGCCGATAGTTTGTGTATTACATTGGCACCTTGCCGTCTGAACAGACGATAGTTTGTGTATTACATTGGCACCTTGCCGTCTGAACAGACGATAGTTTGTGTATTACATTGGCACCTTGCCGTCTGAACAGACGATAGTTTCTACATGACATTGACACCTTGCCATCTGAACAGACGATAGTTTGAACATGACAGTGGCACCTTGCCGTCTGAACAGATGATAGTTTGTGTATTACATTGGCATCTTGCCGTCTGAACAGACGATAGTTTGAACATGATATTGACACCTTGCCGTCTGAACAGACGATAGTTTATACACGACATTGGCACCTTACAGCTCTGCAGCTGGGCAGAGAAGGGCACTCACTTGTCCTGACAGTCGGATTTGGCTGTCAAAGGCTGAGGTAACAGAACTCCATGTGGATGTGGAAGGCAAGGGGAAACCACCACATTATCTTCCCAAGTCTTCATGACTAAACACACTTCAGTGTCAATAAATGACGTCAATTACTGTTTTAAACGAAAAACACACAATAATTTATTATGGAGGAGATACACACGTAAAAGGAGTAGGGCTAATAGTTTATAAACAAACCGCCAAATCAATTAATGGTTACTGGTGTATTTCAGACAGTTATTATGGTCACATTGAAAGGCAAGCCAATAGATATAAATATTGTACAAGTATACGCACCAACAACAAGCAGTAGTGATGAAGAAATACAACATTTTTACGATGAAGTAGACATGGCAATGTCTCATATTAAATCACATGATATAAAAATAATACTAGGTGATTTTAATGCAAAAGTAGGAAAAGGAAAAATAGCGGATGTAGTGGGGAATTATGGTTTAGGTACAAAAAATGAATGAGGAGAACACCTAATAGAATGGGCAATGATATCATAATTGGAAACACCTGGTTCAAACACCATAAAAGACGACTTTACACATGGAAAAGCCCTGATAAGAAAATAACCAAATTGACTGCGTACTAATTAATGAAAGGTTTCGAAATGCGTTAATTAATGTAAAGACAATGCCGGGTGCTGACTGTAATAGTGATCATATACCACTATGTGGTATAATAAAAGTAAGACTGAATAGAAGAAAAAAAGTGGTCATGAACATGAGACTTAATAAAGAGGTTTTGAAGGTAGATAAAGAAATTCAAGAACAATACAGAGTGATTGTGAAATATAGGTATAATGCAATAGCTAAAATACAGAATATAAACGAACAATGGGAAATGTTAAGGGATTCCATTCATCAAACGAGCAAAGAAATATTACCCGAGAGTTGACAAAAGGCTAAGAAAAAATGGACAACTGAAGAAATATTAAAGTTTATGGCCAAAAGAAAACAAAGAGTAAAAATGAAAAGCATGTATATAATGAGATAAATAAAGAAATAATAAATAATTGTGTGAAAACAAAAGAAAATTGGTTAAATGAACAGTACAAGAAAATTGAATTAAATTATATTAAATATACCAAAAATATGCACAAACAAATAAGTTATATTACAGGAAGTAAAGTAAGAATAAATACAGGTTGTTTAAAATCAAAAACAGGAAATATATTATTGGAGAAAGATGCTATAATGAAGAAGTGGAATGGGTATATGAGAGACTTATATGATGGAGACAGGGCAGAATTAACAGAAGAAAGTAACTTAGAAGGTCCACCTATTCTAAAAGAATAAGTTGATGACGCTATCAAGCATATGAAGAAAGGAAAATCAGCTGGGCCAGATGGAATCACAATAGAAGAATTAGAAGTAATTGGAGAATTTGGAGAAGATATATTAACCAAAATGTTGAATGATATTTATAGCAGTGGATATATACTAAGCGATATGTTGAAATCTTTATTTATAGATATATCATAAAGACCAGGAGCAATAGAATGCGAAGATTTTCGTACGATTAACCTCATAAAGCATGTAACTAAGCTTCTACTCAGAATTATAATGAGAAGAACAAGGAAGAAAATAAAAATGGAAATTGGTGAAGAATTCAAAGTATGGATTTGTGGAAGGAAAAGGTACAAACAATGCAATATACACATTACGAAAACTATTAGAAATATCAGTAGAGACAAAGAAAGACATATATTTGTGCTTCATAGATTATACTAAGGCATTTGATAAGGTAAAACATGATGAAATGATACAAATGTTTGAAGATATTAACATTGATGGTAAAGATCTCAGAATAAATTTAAAAACAAATATTTACTGGAACCAAACAGCAGCAATTAAATGGGAAATAAAGAAGGAAATTATAAACACATACAATTAGGAGTAAGGCAGGGATGTGCTTTGTCACCGGATCTCTTCTCCCTCTATAGCGAAGTAATAATGCGAGCGATCAAAGAAAAGCTAGGAATCATATTTGGAGGTTATAATATAAATAATATACACTATGCAGATGACACCGTATTGATAGCGGATAATGCAACAGATCTACAACAATTGTTGGACATTGTAGTAACAGAGATTGCAAAGAAAGGACCCTCACTAAATATCAAGAAAACAGCAACAATGGTGATATCAAAGAAACAGCTGACACCCAAATGTGAAATAGAGATAGAGGGGAAACGTCTTCACCAAGTAGTTAGTTTTAAATATCTAGGGACATTTATAACATCAGATGAAAGATGCACAACATAGATCAAGAGCAGAATAGGGTAAGAAAAGGCTGCATTTCAGAAACTGAAGAATATCTTATGCAATAAGTCACTATCATTGAATGTAAGAAAGAGAGTGCTGAAGTGCTATATAGAACCAGTTTTGCTGTATGGCTGTGAATCTTGGAATATAAATGAGCAAATTAGGAAGAGATTGGAAGCAACAGAGATGTGGTTACTTAGACGAATGTTGCGAATTCCTTGGACTACCAAAGTAACTAAGAACGAACGCATTAAAGAGGCTAACGAAGCTAGAACATTATAAAAACAATAAGCAAGTGGCAAACAACTTTTTTTGTTCATGTGATGAGAAGAGGGGCGCTGGAGAACATCGAGGGGAAGAGAGGCAGAGGCAGACCACGAGAAATGATGCTGGATGGATTGCGACGGTGACATGAAGGAATATCAACGGCAGAGGTTATCAAAAAAACCAAAGACCGAGATCTGTGTAGAGTCATGAACGCCTACGCCAGTTGGCACGGCACTTGGTGATGATTGGCACCTTGCCGTCTGGACATACGATAGTTTGTTACATTGTGCTTCAAAAAAGCTTAATAACTACAACACATCGCGGTGGTGAATGTGTCTGATAATGCCAATTCGCGCTGTAAATCATCGTCCACAGTGAATGCATGTGAACACATGTTCATTTTCACCATCATGCACCATCTTACGTCTCACACGCTCGGTGTGTGACTTATCTGCAATAATTTTCTCCTTTGTCTTTATTCCATTTCTGATATTTGCCCTCCATGCAACACGATCCGCGGCGACTTGCTCCAACGGTGCCAACGTATACAATTGTCTATTCCTTCTTTGTTGATTTTAATTGTTTATTGTAATTTATGAGCAACTCCTACATTGTTATTATTTGAGCTCATTCAGACTCAAGCATTTATCACTTAACACGCCACTCCCTGGGAATGAGTTTAAGCAATAACTGTTTGCAACAAATAGAGTTAACCAGCACCCGGGGACACAACCGCTAAGTTGCCACTAGTAATAACGTGGATGAGCACAGGATATGTTTACAGACCACAGTCAGCCTTACCGGTTAGTGTACTGTGAGTGATTCCCCTTGCATGACACCACTTGACCAGTATTTGTGTCAGTGATCCCCCTTGCATGACAACACTTGACCAGCATTTGTGTCAGTCGTCATGTACGTCATAATTGGCAGGGTCTCTGCATGTCCTCATAGACAATGTAAACACTTGGACTATACGAGTTCAATTTGGCAGCCGTAAAGTGGCCACACAATTAACTCACTAGAGCATTAGTACTTGTAAGTATACCACTTAGATTTCAGTGAATGTTTATGTGTATGTCTGCCTGTTCGACGTCAGTCGGTGTTTTGATATCATTATCTGTCTGCCTAAACGCCTAGCTTTCTGTGTAGTTGCATGTTAGCATGTGTGTGTGTGTGAGTGTGTGTGTGTGTGTGTGTGTGCGCGCGAGCGTGTTATGACAGAATCCGTTGTTTGTGTCTCCAACATTTAACATTTAATGCAATAAGTCCGTGTCAATATTGTAAGGAAAAAAAATGCTTGCATGCTACATACATATGACAGCGAACCCTGGACGAACGCAGCCGTATCTTCTGGAATCAGATGAGCTGACTTTGCGCCACAGGGTCTGCTGGTGTTGTATGTTGTAGAATTGCCTGTAGCGATTCTGTTTGTAATAGTCGCACACGGAACAGAGGAGACTTCCTAATATACTGTGGTGGTAGAGTAGTTAGTGTGCTTGTTTACTAACAGAGGGGTAGGGGCACTATTGCCAGCAGTGACATGTTTTTATTTTTTTTCTGTGTAGAGTTGACAAATTGGCTCCAGACAGTCTCAGACATTGACTACCATATGTTGAAACATCTCAGACATTGCCTACCATATGTTGAAACATCTCAGACATTGGCTACCATATGACCTGGTGCGACACACCAAGATGGTGATGTCACCAATACCTGCGTCCCTTGCAGTGCCCTGAAGTATGATGGGAAGCTGCTCTGGAAAATTTGATAAATAGGTAATAGGTGTGCCCGCCAGTTCCCCGCTTTCTCCTAGTGTAACAACCGTGGCCGAGGAAGCGATTATGCTCATATCATTAAAAAGGGAGGCTTGAACCAGTTCTCCCTGGCCACTGGACCAAAGCCCCTAGATTTGACCGAGATTGGGCTGTGTAGTCCACAGTGCAATAGATAGGGTGCACAATCCCTGATAGGACCTAGGAAACCCATGATTGTCAATGTGTGAGCCCGCTCTAGGTAGTGGCCATGTTTGTTGTTCAACGGGCAAGACGGCGTTTACCTGCAAAGCGTTGTGGAACGTAATGAACACGGCAAGGCACGTAGAGAGCCCTGGTCATCCATTGCACCTGTATTCGTCTCCAGCCGTCTTGACTTGTCTTGCCACTGGATTCAGATGGACTCAGGCGAGAGAATTAGGTCGACGAATTGCGCAACTCTTCCTCACTTTAATCCAATTCATCGCGCAAGTCATTCTTCATCCAACTTTATGTGTTTAGAGCAAACTTGAGGCCCCCCCCCCCTCCCCTCTGATTAATGTCGTATTTAGGCCACTCACTCCCCTGTTTGCCGGTCTCTCTGGCTGTGGGGTTACAACACTTTCTCTCTGTAATCCCGTTTATCACGCAGAGTCTCGCAGCGGAGCGAGAACTGAGGTGGTTCGACCCCCGCTCGTGACTTGCGGATACTGAGCCGGCCGCTCAGAAAGCAATGGCAAACTACTGAGCGTAATCTTGCCAAGAGATCAACAGACAGCTGAAAGATGCTGCTGTTGACAGCTAAGTCCTGTAAAAGGATACGCAAAAACATTTACTCCCCTGTTTATGGCCTTCTATCTTTTCGGTTGGGGTTATAACTCTGTTATTAGTTATATTATGGCTCTCTGCCGTATCTGATCCCAGTCGGCGGATATGATGCGGATGTCCTGTGTGGGTACTGAGGGTACCCTGTGACTCAAGTGATCGTGGTTGAGGTCTCACTATCATTTAGAGACCACCCCTGTGGTCGGCGCAATGCAGCAGTTATCTCTAGCTGTGGGATTTCAGGTTCCCATATCTGTAAGCATCGACCGTACAAGAGTCCTGGGA
>OY992887.1:106474366-106649366 GCA_963921405.1 Cepaea hortensis
CGATGAGTGGGTGAACGTGTGTGAGGTATGTGTGTGGGTTGGGGGAGGGGTGCGTGATAGGTGTGGGTGATGGATTTGGGGATGTGTGTGTGTGGATAGGGGATATGTCTGGCTGGGTGGGGGTTGTGTGGCTGGATGGAGGATGTATGTGTGGGTAGTGAGGGTGAGGGTGATTGTAGTTGGGGGATGTGTGGATGGGTAGGAGATGTGTGGGGAGATGTGTGTGTGGGTGAGGGATGTGTCTTTGGGATGTGTGTGGGTGTGGTGTTGCGTGGGAGGGAAGCTGTTTGTGGATAAAGGATGTGTGGGTGGGTGGGGTGTGATTGGGTGTGCGGGTGGGTGAAGGATGTGTGTGAGGGTGGGGGGTGTGTGTTTAGATGGGTGGTTGGGGTGTGTGAGTGTGGGTGATTAGATAGGAGATGTATGATTTGATGAGTGAGTGAGGGATGTGTGGGTGTTAGTGGTTGAGGGATAAATACGTGTGTCTAGGGATCAGTTAGTCAGTCAGTTAGTCGCAGTTCCAACTTCACAGCAACGTGTGTCTAGGGATGTGTGAGGGGATGAGTGTATGGGTTGGGGATGTATGTGTGGGTTGTGTGTGCGTGGATGGGAGGTGTGTGTTTGTAAATGGGGGATGTGTTGGTGGGTGGGGATGTGTGTGAGGGATGTGTGTATGGGCGGGGAGATTGTGCGTGGGTTGGGATGTTTGTGTATATGGGTAGGGGTGTATGGTTAAGGGATGTGTGGCTTGGGGATGGGTGGGTGGAGGATGTGTGGTTGGGTAGAGGATGTGTGGGTGGGTGATTGTATATGAGTAAGGGTGTATGGTTAAGGAATGTTTGGTTGGGGGATGGGTGGGTAGAGGATGTGTGGGTGGGTAGAGGATATGTGGGTGGGTGAGTGTGTGTAGGTTAGGAGATGGTGGGGGATGTTTGTAGGCGTGGGCTCGGGATCTGTGAGTGGGTTGGGGGAGATGGGAGATTACGTGGCTGGATGCGGAATTTGTGTGTGGGTAGGTGCGGAATATGTGAGTTGACGGGGAGATGTGTGTGTGTGGGGAATGTGTGGCTGTGGAATGTGTGTTTGGCTGGGTGATTGGAGGTGTGTGGGTGGAGGAGGATATGTGAGTGAGTGATTGTTGGTGGGTAATGGGACGGGTAGAGGATATGTGTGTAGGTGGGTGGATGTGTGTGGGTGGGGGATGTGTGGGTTGGGGAATGTATGTGTGCTTGGGGTGTGGGTGGATGGGGTGTGTGGTGGGTGAGAGGTGTGTATGGGTGGGGAGATGTGTAGGTGTAGGGATGTGGTGGATGGGTAGGGGCATGTATGTGTGTGTGGGTATGTGTGTGGTTGGGTGGTGGAGTTGGAGTGAATGGGAGACGTGTGGGTGGGTGGTTGATGTGTCTCATAACATAGTAATATGCCTTGTTTATGTTTACAAAATTCATGTGACAATGTTTTTTTCCTATGCACTGTTGATGAAAGAAAGATGAGTGATTGGAAGGGCCGAATGTAAGACGGGCCTGCGTGTCCAATTTGTTACCCTTTGAAAATAAAGTCTATTCGTTCGTTCGTTCGTTCGTTCGTTCGTTCGTTCGTTAGTGTATATACATTTCCATAGATATTATTTTTCAACATCTGTTTTGTTTATGTATGTGTGTATTTTATAATGTATATCGTATAATTTTGTATGTCTATACTAATTATCGTATGTAATATACATACATATAGTTAAGTATTCATTTTGTATATAATTTAAGATAGATATTGCTTCTCAAAATATGTTATATTAATTAAGAAAGTGTGCCGAATGAAGATATGGCCATCATATAGTTATTAATATTTGTACCAAATGTCATGGCATATATAGTGAAGTTTGATTTTGCATATAATAATCATCAGGTGACTCACAGTTAACTAGCACACAGTAATAAAATAGGACAGCACAGACATAAATACTTTCTCAGTCTTTTATTTTTTTTCTTTGCCTCGTATTTACACATAATGCAAAATTCTCAAAGTAAATAAACGTATGGATAAGATTTCCGTGTGGGCTCAAAACAAGCTGAACGATAAAATATAATTTGAAAAGATAATATAAATACTTATTGTCTTCTTTCATCCATTGACTTCTTTGAAGTGTTGTTTGGAGTAGATGGGGGGATGCTGGGAGAGATACAGATCTGTTATTCTAATGTTCTTTGAAAGATTCAGTTCACTACGGTTATCCTTGATCTCATCACCCCATCTTTTTATGTTGTCTACGCCTGTCTCTGTATCTATTGTTTCTTCAATGTGGCTCTTTCTGTCAGATGGTACTAGTGCATTCTTGTGAGGTGGCCAAACCATTTAATATGTTGCTCTGTAATGAAGTGCACAATTGGTTTCAGACATAGTCGTCTTCTATTTTTCCCATTCCTAATTCTGTCTATTACTCTTACTCCTGCAGTTCTTCTAAGGCATCTCAAACGGGATATAATAGGAAAGTTCAAGTAACCCAACAGTTTACTTGTAATGACTTGTATTTAATTCAGTAAGTGTATACAACATGCAATACAAAAAAGAGATTTGTATAGTTTAAGATTGTGCTAATGAAACTAATAGTGCAGGAACAAAATGCTGCTGACTGATACATATACCAGCATTTGTTGAGATTTCATAATGCACAGATCAATATACGATAAAGTGTATGTATATATATATATATATATATATATATATATATATATATATATATATATATGTGTGTGTGTGTGTGTGTCTGTGTGTGTGTGTGTGGCGGGGGGGGGGGGGTCCGTCTATGTATGTAAGTGCGTATAGGTGGGTATGTGTGTGTACGTGTGTATTTTGTTATATCGTACAAATCATTACTTAAAATGTGAATTCATATAAGCATTTCATTGTCTGAAGGTTTTCCTTAATGTTTTTTAATGTCCGCGAAAAAATCAGATATGTACAGATTAAATGTATAAGCCATTCTAGAAGCCATAACTCGTTAACGGAAGGAAAGCCAGTGTTCTGCGCTAATAATATTTCCAATCATTTGTGATAACAGGTCAATATGTACAATAACTAATCATTTGTGATGAAAATAACCTTTCCAATAATATGTGGTGATAGGTCAATAGTTGCTGTCAGTATCTTAACTAAACTTGTGGTTCCATGTTGTAGTAGTGACATCTGTATTATTATTACCGTTATAACTGACAATATAATGTTCACAATACTCTGAGTATGTACTGTCCGTGTATCAGTGACACTAAATGAAAACCCAACAGAAGGTAAATACTGCAGTAAATGTAAGAAACGCTGCACATTGTTTAAGAGATAAATGAAGAACACTGTCAGTTAAACATATGGAACAACATATGCTGTAGTCGTGGAAACCGAAATCTGATATCTTTCTATTGTATATATTTTGAGATTGTTTTCTTGCCATGGAGCAGACTTTTTCATATTGTGTATTACCTGGGTTGTTCATTGAAACAGTGAGTTCTCCTACTGTTTATTATCTGGTATGTTGATTGAAACAAATGTTTCTCTTATTGTGTATTATCTGGTATGTTGATTGAAACAGAAATTTCTCATATTGTGTATTTTCTGGGATGTTGACTGAAACAGAGGGTTCTCATATCGTATATTATCTGGGATGCTCACAGAGGATCCAGCTTCATATGATGTCATCTTTGAGCAGAAGAAGTTGCAGTCACGGAACTGTGGAATTGACAATATATGTTACAATATATCCATGAACACAACCATCACAGAAGACAATCTTTCAGGTCACAACATAAAAGTGGAACAACAAATATCCTTGGAAGTAAAGGTGTGCATGATACCGACCCTATCATTCATTGGCACCTTGCCGTCTTGACAGACGATAGTTTGTAAGGGATGGAGTTATTGCCTCTCCATAGCACAAAGCCTGGGCTAAAATATAGAGATCATGTGTTGCCCATGATCCCTCTCTCGGCCTTCCTAGTTCACTCCAGAGGAAAGGTAACACCTCTACATCTGGAACAAGACAAACTGCAGAAGCTGCCGGATCAGCAAAGCAATGCTCTAATTGTCCGCCTGTCGGAGCTTCGATCCTAGACCAGCCGCCAACAAAGGCTTAGGGCCTGGTCTGTTCTGCCATGACACTTTGTCTTTAGGTTGCATTTCCTCACACCAGGGTAAGGCTTGTACCCTCCCAATTGCGCTCTTCCGCCCGAAGCCGTTGGCATCATGTGGGGTGTCGGGTTTGGTAAGCGCCGCCCAACGTTCGGCGCTAAAAGAAAGCAGGTAGTGCCGACCCATATCCATCAATACGAGAGTGGTGGGTACAAATATGAGGCCAGCACCATAAATCCAAGTATCTAATAAAGGTCTCGGCTTTGAAAAGGGGTCCGTTACTATAACCATGTATTATGTAGACGGAGACCTGCGTACCTCTTACATAGACACACCCACACATAGACGCACTCACATATAGACACACTCACACATAGACACACCCACACATAGACGCACTCACATATAGACACACTCACACATAGACACACCCACACATAGACACAGGGGGCAGTAATACAGGTACATGGAGGTTCTAGTAATGAAGTTTTACTCACATATTTTACAATATGGAGGCATTAGACAAGTTTTACTCACATATTTTATAATACGATGGTACTAGTTACGAAGTTTTACTCATATATTTTGCAATATGGAGGTACTAGATATGAAGAATTACTCACATATGTCACAATAGGGAGGTACTAGATACGACATTTTACTCACATATGTTACAATATTGAGGCAGTAGATATGAAGTTTTACTCACATATGTTACACTATGGAGGCAGTAGATATGAAGTTTAACTCACAGATGTTACAATATTGAGGCAGTGAAGATAAAACTTTACTCACATGTGTTACACTATGGTATCACGACAACTGTACGTGCAGGTATCTCACAAAGTTCTCCAGAAAACCCAGGGTTGCATTGGCATTTCCCAGAACCACTGACTCCGTCATCACAGACGCCATGTCCTGAACACGGGCCTTCTGGGCCTCCTGGACACACTGTTTATAGAAATAAAGATGATTATTGCTGCTAAATGTGGACATATAGTTCTGTAAATGTCATACCTGAAATCTGTGGAAGGAACATGACCAACCCTAGCTTAATCCCAGTCAGTCGGTAGATGATGCTCTCAATCATGACCTGGTTACATTCTAATTTCTGCATCATCATCATCATCATCTTCCACTTCTGCTGTCAAGCATCGTGGGGAGGAATAATTTTCACTCCAGCGCCAAATGGGCGGCACTGAATAATGTAATTCCGTGTGATTGTAGAATGTATTTGATGCCGTCAATCCATTTCTTCTTGGACGTTCTCTTGGTCTCGTCGCAGATGATCTTTGATGTAAGACCAATGATGGTAGTTGATGTTGTTGCATTCTGACGACATGGCGAAACCACTTGATCTTCTGTATTTCAATAAATGTGGCACAAGGTGTTGATCCCACTGTCTGTCTGATGACAGCATTTCTTACTTGATCTCGGATTGATAAGTTGGCAGCTCTCCTCAGGCATCTCATCTCGCAGGTCTAGATTTTGCGAAAGTGTAATTTGAATGAAGTCCAAGTTTGAGATTGATAGCATAACGTTGGTGTGAATGTGAATATAAACTGCAAACAAAAAGCAGCGGACCTAGTATTGAGCCCTGAGGCACACCATTATTATGTTGTGTGGGTCTTGATAGACAGTTATTGAATTACACTACTTGTCTGTCGAATAAAAACGACGTCATTAGGTTCACCATACTGGTGCTAGTCTTCATTTGCTTTAATATTCTAATTAAAATATCACGAACTACCATATCAAAAGCTTTTGTAAAGTCTACAGATACTGCTCCACAAATGTTGCCACTGTTGATTCTAAGATGCCAGTTGTCGGTCATTTTCGTTAGGGCACTATGGCAAGAATATTTAGGTCGAATCCCATATTGACTGTCAATTATTAGATCGTTGTTAATTAAATGGTGTAATGTTATTTTATGTGTGTGTTTTTCTAGTGGCTTTGATAGCGACGATAGTAAGGAAATAGGTCTATAATTACCCAATATGCTATTATCAGTTGAGCCATTTTTAGGTAGAGGATACACTTTAGCATTTTTAAAGGCAGGTGGACAGTAAATTTTGGACAGACACTGGTTATATATGAACGTTAAGGACTCACTAATAATTGGTGCAACACAGCGAAGAATTATATTACTGATACCTTCTAGGCCTTCTGAATTTGTTGCTTTAAGATTTGAGAGATATTTACATACTTCTGCAACATATATCAATGGAATCTCAAGGGTGGGGGGGGGGGATATTTCTAGAGCACTTCCCTTCACAGAATGATGACAGTGAACTTAAACTGCATGCTGAGTTTGGTATCGAGGTCTTTAGATTCGCTGTTTCGGATTGACAGAAACAATTGAAATCATCGCATGTTATAGTGTTTGGTATTGCTGATTCTGAAGTGTGTTTCTTGTTGGTTAGCGAGTAAATAGCCTTCCATATATTTGTGCTGTTTGATTTATCTACAATCATTTTTTAATGATCTTTCTTTATCTTACGAATGTCATATTTAACTTTACTTTTTAGTCTGTGGTAATTGACACAATCTTTATTTATGTGTGTTGTATCTCGTTCTCTCATGATTGGGTAATGGTCACAAACTGCACTAACAGGAACAGACCATTCAATAATATTAACTGGACAAGTAACATATGTATGATCAATTATAGTTGAAGAGGCGTCTGTAAAATTTATGGGGCGGTTTATTAGCTGTTTGAAATTGTAAGATAGAATGATATCGTCTCATGTTTGGTTGGGTTTAGTAATATTTATGTTAAAGTCACCTCGTATCGTGACTTCTCTACCTGCTGTAAACACTCTGTCCATCATTGTAGTGAAACAGTCTTACCAACTGTACCCAACACAAGGATTCCGATATAGGTATCCAATGAGAAACGGTTGCTGGCTGACTGGCTTCACCTCTAACCAAATACATTCTATCTCGACTGTCTCGAGGTCACTTCTACGAGAACAGTTGAGAGAATTGGAAATGTATACAGCAATACATGTTTCTAATTTTTTATTTGAGACTCTCCGAATTACTTTAAACCCCTTAAGAGAGATTTCAGAGTCGGTTATTTTGTCGTTGAGACAACTTACTGTGATTCCAAACACATGGAACTGTTTGCACAGTATTACCGAAATCTCAAGCAGTTTATAGAGCAAATGACAGATGTTGAGATGGCCTATATGTTGACCATCTTTGTTGAGCCACTGATCGTGATTGGCGAACATAACATAGTGAAAGATTGATGTTGCTTGTGGTAGAAGAGTTATTTAATAGTAGTTAAAGCCATTAGACGGGGTAGGAATATGTCTGTTCTGGAGTGACATCATGAAAGCTTGGTGCAGGGCTGCAGAATTGTATTGCATTAGCTGTTGAAGTTGATGGTTCCACTAGAGACCACTGCTATAAGAGTTACTGGAATTGCCTACATTGGAAGCAAGCATCGGGGAAACACCACCATTGTTTGGCGGCGGTGTCCCCTTTGACATGATAGGGGAAGACTGCTTTACGGGCAAGGGAGGAAACAAAGCATCATAGTTAGCTAAATTGGGATTGGAGCATGGGTTGCTATTCACGACATTTTATTCCTGGCGTATAGGCAAGGGTGGTGTGGGAATAGATTATTTTCTTAACACTGAGAGAAGGCTACTGCAGGATGTGGAGCTCGGTTTACTCCTGCAACTGGTGTCGATTGTGCACGATCAGGATATTTTATGTTCTTCGCTAGTAAGCTACTTCCTAGTTTGGAACAATGTATGTGATCCCTGTATAGTATTTTTTTTTGGGATCCCCGGACGTCGATGTGAAATACTGGGTATTATTAATGAAATCCATGTTATTATCTTTACAAAATTTATATAGAGTTAGATTATCAGCATCGGCAGTACGGCGCTGGAATCCATAACAGAGTGGAATGATTGATGAAAAGAAAATGGATGATTTAGGAAATCTATTGCGCAACAATACCTCCAGTGTAGCTAGTTGTAAGGTGCTTTTGATTTTATTGTTCATAATATCGTTGACACCAATATGGACTGTTGCTTGTCTAATTCTGAAGTTCACTTTGAATTTCCGCAGTGTATATGTTAGCCTGCCAATGTCTGCTCCTGGTAGAGGGTAGATCGAAGTTGTTTCGCTGTCAGAAGATGACATGCGGTCATTATACATTCCCTTCAGCAGAGAGTCACCAATGATGACATGTGTTGCATTCTCATCTATTGTTATTTCACGTTGTTGACTTGTCCATTTGGTTTGTTGCCATTGGTCGCTGTCATCTTCCATGTGTTCTTGTTTATTATAGTCGTTGCTTGTTTGGACTGGTTGTTGTTGCTCAGTAGTGGTAGCTTCTGAGCTCTGTAATTCCTGGTCTGCTGCTGGAGAGTCTACACTTAAGGCCTGGAACCTTGTGCTGATATGTACATCAATGGGGTAGATGGATGGTGTGTGTTCTACATGTTTAGTAGTTTTGCAATCTGTAGAATTCGTCTGTATGTCATTTTGCGACGAACCTTCACTGGTCATACACCCCTCTGCAGCACTATGGATACTTTCGGTTTGTGCAGTGTTATCAAATGACTGTGCACTCTTTAGTTTGAGGCATGTATTGTTTTAAAAGTGTCCTTCTCTTCTAGAAGGAGTTGGATTTTATTTTATTTTATTATTTTTTTTTTATTGTTTTGTTTGAAGACAAGCGTTTTCTCCTTTAAACACGGCAATGATATTAGTTGTGTTGTTGGAAATAAAGTCTTTTAGCCTGTCCTCCAAAACATGGATGCGTTAACGACAGGCATTGTGGTTGTGCGGCTCGGCCGAGGAAAGAGTGTCTAAATGTGATGTGTTAGTCTGATCAGATTGGGCTAGTGAACAGTGATGATTAGCAGCTTGATCTTGGGATCAGTGTCTGCTGATTTACTAAACCGCATGTTTGAAGATGACGTTGAAGAAGTCCGACGTTTAGGTGGCGTGCTCGTTAAAGTTTGCCCAGTCTTGCCTTTGTATTTTCATGGCGCTTGGATACAGTAGAATACCGCAAGTTGGACGCCATTTTGGAAATATATGCGGCTCCAACAGGCAAGGAGTACACACAAGTTCGCCGCCTTTCTGTAAAGCGTGATTGGCGAAATTATTACGTGATTGTTACGCATCGTTAAATCACAAGTTGGTGTTAATCGATAATTGGAAAATTTCAAACTGAATGCTCCTACCATCTCATTTCACAAAGAAATCCTCATTTCACTAAATAAAGTCACATAAACTTAACATATTAATGAGTATTTGATACAGTTTTCTAATAAACACAGTAATATACACAGCATCTCGATTGAATTAGGTAAAATTTTGATACATTATATAAAAATCGCGAGAGCTTGGAAAACACGTCCGCTCGTATAGATAGGTAGATAGGTTGTCATCACTAGCCAGGAGGAGATTCAGAGAGCTCTAAAAGCTGTCATCACTACCCAGGTCTATCATCCACCTGAACCAACCACTATGACAAGCTGAATATTTCATTATTTAAAAGGCAATTCCTGGTTGTTGTTTTTTTTTCTTTTTTTTCTGAAACTGCAAAACGTCAATCTTTTTTCAATATGATCATCTTTAATCATCTCCTTAGTGATTTGTTCCCAACAGAAATACACAATCCATACATATCCAGTGTGTAAACTCTACCTCCATGTTCTCATAGACATTAGTGTAAACATATTAAATTAAAGAAATAATACTCACCATCACAAGCTGGCCCAAAGTATCCACCACAACATTCTTTTTTCTGTAAGACAAGAAAAGGTCAATGAGAAACATTCTTTAATACCACATGTGACATTTATCTGTTTCATTCTTGCATTTTCTAACGGACAACATCAAACTTGTATTTGTCACGTAGAACTGCCATCAACAGCAAATACTCCCCCCATGGCTGTAGAGAAACATAAGACCTGGGACGTTTGGCAGACGTGTTTCGTGTCCTTGGCTGAGGTCAATCTCTAAAGTGGCAGAGTAAGCAGTGTGAACATTCCTGACTATCCTGTTACCATTACAATTGTGAATGATCACTATCTAACTCTTGTGTACTCGATGCTGTTGTATTAACGAACACTATACAATAACATTATGTAATGCAGCTTTACACAAAATATTTACGAAAAATACAGGGTGTTGCTGCGACTAGCTTTCATCAGCAAACAAATACGTACATAAAACACAACATATAATCACGGAGAATACCCTCCATTTACTACATTAAGGCATACGAACGAATTAAAATAACAAGATAGGAAAATGAAAATAATGAAGGGAAAATGACAATTTGAAAGACAAAAAATGGCTACTTATCTCAGAATCCCAGGCTGTGATATTAACATGAACTTTCCCTTGATACTCGTATATAGACAGTCGTTAGAGTCTATAGGTCATGGGGGCCGGGGTGGGGGTTGTATGGGTTCAGTGAAGATCCCGGGTTATTGAGTGGAGTTGGTGCATGAACAAAATTATGGGGGAGGATGTAAGACGGAAAACTGGAAACAATGGAGAAGTGATGGTTGTCTGAGAGTGAAGACTGGAAACAATGGAGATGTGATGGTTGTCTGAGAGTGAAAACTGGAAACAATGGAGAAGTAATGGTTGTCTGAGAGTGAAAACTAAGAAGGAGTGTCCCAGTGGATGTCCGCACAATGCATGATTGGGTACTAGTAAATAGCTTTGTATAGTGGACATATATTAAAGAGCAATGACGTGTGCACCTAAGTATGTTGATTTTAATAACGAAATACATTTATTTTTGCTCAGAAAATGAGTTTTGTTATTACAACCATCATACTTTGGTGCACACATCATTGTAAGCTGTCCCACGTCCGATACACCCATCTGAAGATCATCTGCCACATCATAATCCCATCTTCTCTTTGATTTTCCTCTTTTTCTCTTCGCGGGCATATACTCCTCTATGATTGTTCACTCCAAACGTTCATAACGTTTCAAGTGTGCAGAATATTTCAATGGTGTTTATTGTATAATCTTTAGTAGCCAACACTGTTCAATATTTAGCTTTCGTCGTACGGATAGATTTGTTCTTTTATGTATCGAAGATATTCTTAGAACCCGTTTATAGCATTTATAGCCAAAGGCATGTATGTGCTGTTCATCTTGTTTAGTAAGTATACAGGTCTCACAGGCGGACGTTGCTCTTAAAAATCTAATTTTTGTAGTTCTGTCTGTGTCACTCCACAATTTATTCAGTTGTCTTACCCTTTAAAGAACAGTGGATATTCGTCTTTTAATCTTCTTCATTGTGTTAACATTGTTGGTAATTAATGATCCAACCAGTTTTTCTTCATTAACATCTAATTATTTCTCCATATTAGTTGCATCTGCATGTATTATCTTTATCCTTGCAATGTTAAGATATAATTTGTGATTTAAATTATACTTTTAGGTGGTTGAGGTTATTAGTAACTCTATAGCATACTGTAATGTGGCTAGTAATCACAGGTTGACCACCGATATTTAGGGCATCAGATTGCCCCTTGGTTATATCATCTCTCCAATTTCTCATATATTTTCGGCATTTGGGTTAAACAAATGAGGGGACAGTATACAGCACTAACGGACTCCTTGTTTGATGTCACACCATATATTCTAACTGCTGCTTGTTAGTCTAGATAGAGCATTTTTATGAGATGTACTATTATTAAGTTGCATGTCCTTCACAGGACGTAGCAGTCAACCCCAGCATTTTCGCTGTTCGTGATTCCTGGGCAAATTTTACGTTCAATAGCTTGCATTGCTTTATGAACCACTGGCTCCTATACCTTTTTCGAAAAAAACACCAGCACCGCTGTGTTTCGAACCCGGGTATACGGGCTCACTAACTGCGTTCGCAAGCCCTTAGCCAAAAAGTCAATTTTTCCTCATGATTTCCAAGAGTTTCTGTTGTTGTACACAGCCAAATGCCTTTGAATAATCCACAAAATATGAGAATATTTTTACATTAAATTCTCCACACTTCTCTATTATTAAACACATTTTAAGTATGCGATCTCTTGATCCTATTTCTTATCTAAATCCGTATTGAACCCGGTTAATCTCTTCTTCCATGTTCTAACGAAGTCTTCCCATTAAGATGTTTAGTAGAATGTTACTCGCATGACTGATCAGGGCAAAGGTTTTGTAGTTGGTGTATAATTTCAGGTTGCCTTTTTTGGTTGGAATGAAGATAGCTCTGTTCCAATTTCTTTGGCGATGAACCATAGTTCCATATCTGTTTACATAATGCGTAATAGATGTGTATGCTTTTCTCTTCTCCGGCTTTAATTAGTTCAATTGTTATCTCATCACATCCTGGTAATGTATAATTCTTCAGGTTCTTTAGTGCTCATTAAAATTCATCTAATGTGTATTCAGGTTCTGCCTCTGCTGTAATTGGTTCTTATATCTTGTTCGTATCCTCAAAGACAGTCATATCATACATTCCGCTGCAATAGTCCGTTCTATAATTTTTCCGGATTCTATTAGGGTATTTCCCAACTTGTCAAAGATAACATTTAATTGGGGTCGAACATTTCTTGTCAACAAATTCATGTCTTTGCACGTTTCGTTATCTCTGTCATTCTTATAATATTGCTCCATTTTAGTACAATAATCTTGTATATGTTCGTTTTTGTGCTTTCTTATGTTCTTAGTTACTTAGTTAGTTAGTTAGTCGACAGATCATCCTCATCGCACTTCGAACCATTCAGTCCATAAGTGCTCGGATCCCTTCCTCAGCAAATCTCGCAGCGAGTAGCTGTACACTGATAGTGTTTTGTCTTAAACAACACTTGTTGGTTATTAGTTTGTAATGATATCAGATACTGTAATTTGTATGATGTCATATTAGTGTTGATGTTCTTTATCCAACCATGAACATTGTGGCACTCTGATTCTGTCTCGTATGAGTGGTGCACTCTGATATATGAGTGTTGTACTTTTACTTGATATGCATGTTATCTCTAACTTTGTGTAAATGTTGAAACATCCCGCTATGCCTGTGTTGCGTTTTCACATTATACAATTATTGTAATTTCACTTTGTATGTGTGTCCTTTGCTTTTCATAGCTAGACATGTTTACAGCTGGAGAAGATAAATGTAATCCTTCATCACTGGTATATGTAGGATCTATGTGTGGTAGTTACATTGAATTGAAGGCATTCTGTAAGTGAATTACGTGGTGCATGGGACGGTAGAACAGGCTGAGGTTATTGCAGTAGAAAGTGTTCAATCCTAGCAATATCCAGGGTAATCTCATGATAGCGGTGGATCAACTTGAGAAGACAGTAAAGTGAGTGTCCTGATGATGCAACAGTTATTGTTGCATTTAAAACTTAGAGATGTAGTTACCATGAGGAAGGAGAATGGAGCAGCAAAGGATGGTTAGGCCAGACATCAGTGGTTACTTCAGAATAGCAGTAGTACAACTGGAGTTAATAGCAGGGTGGATGATTTGATGGGGTGCATTTATTATCTGTGCGTGGATTCATGTGCTCTGATGCATGTGCTCATTGCTTTATGTATGTAACAGCGTGTATGTGGCAAATCATCATAGATTGTTTTGGTGTACATTGCAGGAGTGACAGACTAACGTCAGCCTTCTTGAGCTCATGCTGGGGTAGCAAAATAAGCAAATGTATTTTTGCGTAGTGTCACAATTCGCATGTTTATGTTGAGTCTTATGATTTATGTTATGTTTTTGTGGTGTCTTATTGTTTTCTGTGTCAAGGTCCTTTATTATGTCATTCTCCTCAGCTATTGTTTGGAACACCTGTATTGTGGTATTTGATGTACCCTGTCAGGGTCTTATAATTGGCTCGTTGGCTAACACGTGTGAGACAGTACAAGTATAACGTGATTCGACGTAAGACACAGTAACACAAGTTCTATGGATTTATTGCCACATTAAATACAGAACGATAATTACAGCAATCTACAATATATAACTCACGACGCTCACAACCACAATACAGCTCATAGGTCTGACGCTCAAGATATCAGTCGTTCGGCTTTCGATCACGGAGATTCATACAAACGCCTTGCTCTCATCGCACATGTCCGTCCGGTCTCCAGTCCCAGCTCGGTCTGACCTTAGCACGCCAACTGCCCACTGCCTCTAGTGGTGTCACGTGTCCTGCGTGCGTCTGTCGTCAGCCTGACCGCTGGTCGCGTGTCAGGTAACCATCTTGTCAGCCGGGTGTCGCAACGATGTTGCTGCACAGCTATACCATGTTAGGCTCTGACATTCTCCCCGGGTACCTCAATGAAAGATGTCATCTTTCATTCATGACGTATGTATATACTGGGGTAGTGTTAACTTCATGTCAGAGACTACTCTTTCCCAGTGTTATGCATGCAAATACATATATGGCATGGAAATATATACAAAAAATGTAAGTTGCATTGAAATGACAAATGAAGTACAACTTTTAACACAACTTAGGTTTCATCCCCCTGATGGCTGGTTACCTCCATTGCAATAATACCCAGTCAGATCAGTAGTTACCAGCTTCACGCATCTACTTCGCAGCAATTTGAAAAAAACGTAATAATATGGTTGTCTTGCAACAGCCATCTAGCCAGACTGAAATACGACTTTACATAAGTCGCATTAAACACTCAAACTCTGACCTCATTTGGCCAGGAGCTCTTATGTTGGTTTGCAATGTTGGCAGCTATCTGCCATGCTTGGTGGACGCCTACCCGGTGTGTTAACCATTTGAGCAACAAAATGTCTATTTATACAATACACATTAATGAATATGTTTCAAATTATGGCCCTTGGTGTAATTCGTAAATGCAAGGGAAGTAATTTTGACAATCAAGAAATTCAATAAATGACAATAATTATTTAATTTCTTAGCGTCATTGCTTGACGTTTCTTCATATTAACGAGAAAAAGTCGGTAATATGAATACATTAATCAAGATATGATTCTAAGATTACACTAATCAATTTAAATAAGGACCCAATTGGTGTATTATATTTTATAGATTCAAAAGGATTTTACAATCGTCATAAGTTTTTGAATATTTGTATATCGTCTGCTAATTTTGCTATACTTTTTAAATTACACAGGAAGTACACACGAAACGCAAAATTTAGTTGCTGTTTGACCACAAATGTTCCCGTTTTCTTTTGTAACGGATAGTTAAATGTTCTCAAAGTTCGTGTTTGATGTTCTAGTATCACAACTATCGGATTATGATGGAATGTTCTTATTTCCGATGTGTTCACAACTTCTGGATAAAGATTGAATGTTCTTATTTCCGATGTTCAATTGTCGAACATTTTGGATTAAATTCGATGCAGAGGTGGTGTAGAAGTCATTGTTCAGTCCACATTTGCACACGTCGTTAAAATATCACGGTGAAGAAAGTCACTCACAGCTGTCACTGTTAACTGGTAAAGTTCGCTTCTGGTAAGTGGTTAAGCGTCCGTGACACTGTTCTTGGTGTATATTTACAATTAATAATGTTCTCTTTCTAACACACACTATACAATTATACTACACTCATTACATGGCTTGATTAAAATAAGTATATTATACATGTCGGTTTTTTAACCGTATCACAATTACAATTATAGACCTTACACAGTAGGTGAATAGAAAACATTCACTCATTGGTGGCTGTGTTGTTCTGAGTGTATTAGTACACTCTGCACTCAGACATTGCTTACTGGGTCGGTTGGACAACGGGACAAAAGATCGGCAATTGTATTGATTCTGCCAGAAATGTGACGAACCTCGAAACTGTAATTTTGAAGCTTCAAGGACCAGCGAGCAATCATATTGTTGGATGGTACTCCGGCATTTATATACCGTAATGGACTGTTGTCAGTTTCGATGATAAAGTGACGTCCTAGAAGGTATCTGGATAGTTTCGTCACACTTTCTACTAAGGCAAGTGCCTCTAATTGCGGAATGGACCATGCCCGTTCTCTAGGCCTTAGTTTTCTTGATATGAAACAAATGGGATGCAGGATGTTGTTGTATTCCTGCAATAGGACTGCCCCAATCGCAACGGAGCTAGCATCTGTTCTCAATCTGAAAGGTAAACGAATGTTGGGCAATTTAAGGATGAGATTATTCGAATTCTTATCAGAAAAGTATGTCAAAACTTTATGAAATGCATTTCGTAGGCATTCATCGTGTACAACTTTTTCAGGCTTATCCTTGGTTAGTAAGTTAGAAAAAACCTCGGTCAGTTCTGAAAAATCAGGAATGAATTTCCTGTAATAATTGATCAGTCCCAACAAACTCCGGACTTGTTTCTTATTAGTCGGGAGTGACAGTTTTAGAATTTTGGAGACAATTTTGTTGTCTGTCATGACAAAGCCATTGGATATTCTGTACCCCAAAAATGATATCTCTTGGTAAGCCATGTTCACCTTTGAAGGCTTCACTGTCAGTCCGTGCTGTCTGATACGTTCTAGTGTCTGTTCTAGTGTCTTTATATGTTCCGTCATTGTCTCTGTATGGACACAGATGTCGTCAATATAGCAAATGATATTAGGAATGTCAGATAGGAGGAGTCGTGTCATGCGTACGAATGTGGCTGGGGCATTGACTAGCCCAAATGGAAGTTTGCACCATTCGTACAGTCCCCAAGGCGTGGCAAAAGCTGTTAGATGTCTGCTGTCTTCATGTACAGCTATCTGCCAGTAACCTTTAGACATGTCAAGCGTCGTAAAGAACTTAGCGTCAGTCAGTTCTGTCAGAAGATCGTCAGTGTTTGCCATTGGTTCAAGATCTAAAACAGTTATTTTGTTCAGTTTTCGGTAGTCGATGCAAAGTCGTATTGTCTTGTCCTTTTTGCGTACAATGACCATGGGTGAAGAGAAGTCTGATAAGGATCGTCTGATGATGTTGTTTTTTTCTAAGTTGATAATTTCTTGATGTAACTGTTCTTTGTAGTGTATTGGTATTGTGTATGGTCTACATCTTATTGGTGTGTTTGATGTGAGTGTGATGTGATGCTGTACTAATTCTGTTTGTCCTGGGTTGTCTGAAAAGATGGTGTTGTACTGTTGTATCAACTGTTTGCAACTGTTTGTCTCTGCTTGACTTAAGTTTGGATTGATCTTGATCTCATTGAAGCAGTTTGTCGTGTCTAATGTAGGTGTTGGAATCTCGTCGCTAGAATCGTCATCTTCGTGATCTATTATCACGGTGCAAGCTGTTGTATCGTCTTGTTCGTTGTCTCTGTTGTGGTATGGTCTTAGCATATTTATGTGAAATATTTTGTGTTTGTCTTTTATTAGGATTTCGTAGTCTACAGGTGAGATTTGTCTTGTCACTTTAAAAGGTCCCTGCCAAGAATCAGTCAATAGCTGTCTGTCACTAGGTAGTAGTAGTAGAACGTCCTGTCCAGGTGTCAATGTTATAGTCCTGTTACCTTTGTCTGCGTACTGTCTGTAAGTAGCACCAGATAGTTTAAGTGCATTTTTAGCGATTTCACATGATTTAATAATCCTTTCACGCAATGATGTTACATACACAAATGATGATATGGGTTTCAGTATTGGAGTAGAATCAGTTAACATTTGGTGATAAATTGTTAATGGGCCTCGTGGTTTGGCACCATAGATTAGTTCAAAAGGAGAGAAACCGGTACTAGAATGTGGTACCTCGCGATAAGCAAAAAGGACAGCTGGTAAGTATACATCCCAGTTGTTGGGGTGATCTTGAGTTACTTTGGCAAGCATGTGCTTCAGGTCCCCATTAAGCTTTTCTATAATCCCGCTAGAGTGAGGATGATAGGGGGTATTGAAAACTTGCTTCACTCCTAACATTTTAGTGAAAGCTTGGGTGGATGCGGCAATAAACTGAGTGCCTCTATCAGACTGGATAGTATCTGGAAATCCAATTCGGGAGAAAATATGGAAGAACACTTCAATGATGTCGTTGGCAGTAATGTTCTTTAGCGGGATCGCTTCTGGCCATCTACTACATTGATCAACAAAAGTTAGAATATATTTATTCCCTCTAGTAGTTGTATGACTAAGAGGGCCCACAATGTCAACTGATAATTTTTCAAAGGGTCGACTGGCTAAGTCAGTGACTTGTAACTTTGCCTGTGGGTGTTTACCTTTTTTTACTAGTTTCTGGCATGTATCGCAACTTCTGCAATATGTTCTTATGTCATTGCAAAATTTTGGCCAATGAAACTGTGTCAAAAGTCTTGACCTGGTTTTAACATATGCCATATGACCTGCAAAAGGTATATCGTGAGCAAGATGTAAAGCTTGCTTGCGATAAGTAGTTGGCAAAACAGTTTGCTTTGTTGTAATGTCACCTCTGGTGTAGTACCTGGTGAGTATATCATTGTGTAAAGCAAAATGCCATTTCGCATTTTTGGTTACTCTTGCCTTTTTGCCGATCAGGTCAAAGTACTTTGACAGTGAAGGATCAGCTTTTTGAGCTGTTATGAATGTTTCCTTCATAGAGTCACTAGGTGGTAATTCTGGGCTAAGCATTTGTATAGCCTCAGTTTGGTTACTTTCATCTTGCACTCTAGCAGTAGCTCTTGTTACTGCGTTCACACACTCAATGACATCAGATGATGATGGAATGATATCGTCAATGATGTGATGAGAACTTAGTGCTGCATTAGCTAACATACATTCAATAGGTGATATGACATTTTCAGTGATGACATTTGGTGGTGATGTGTTATCATCAATACATAGTGATGTTATGTCATGATTATGAGGTTTGTCATTCACCTCAGGTAAATTTCCTATGATTATATCGCACACTGGGTTTGTAAGTGCCGCGACCTTTACTTTCCCGGTGAGGAATGGTGTTTCAATGTATGCCCATGCTAATGGATATTTTTCAATATTGCCTGAAAATGTTCTACATGTGATGTGTCTGCCTGTATAGTCTGTAGGCGTTATGAATGTTGTTTTCAGGCCAATAAGTGTACTTCCGGTGTCGCGAAGTACTGTAGCAAACTTGCCATTAACATACCCGTGATGGATGTCTAATCTGCCTTTTGAGTCTATTACCAAGTTAGCTTCCTCACTGGCAATAGGGATGGCGTGCCCGCATGTTAAGATACCATCTTCATAGAAGGTGTTACAGACAGTGCATTTGTTAGCATTAAATACATCACAAGCCTGTGCTGCATTCACAGGATGTTTCTCTGGATTTTCGTCTTCTGACGCTGAGCTATCGAACAAGGCGGCATTGGCTTTGTTGGTCATATGCCTGCCTCTACAATCCATGCGATGGTGCCCGAAAGCCTTGCAGAGAAAACATTTACGTTTATTTTTGAACAATTTACGTTCTCTGTCTTGACTGTTTACTATATTTTGCAAGTATGTCTGGTATCCTGGGTTTTGATCGCACATCTCGTTCAAATGGTGAGAAAATTTACAAAATCTGCACTGTCTAAATTTTTCAGAGGTAGGCCTGTTTGGTTTTTGCCTACTATAGTTTTTCTCATAGTTGGCTGCTGCTACCCAGTTACTGTCAGTAGCTTCAGTGGCAAAGCATTGTTTGTTGGCCGTGTAATAGGCCGACCCACGTCTTTCAATTTCTTCCACACTTGTGCATTCATTCTCCTGTAAGAACTTAGAAAACGATGATGGGATAGAAGAAATGATTTTATCTCGAATGATGAGATCTTCTAATCTATCATAACTTTTATTAATTTTGGCTGCTGAAGTCCATTTGCTGAAAACATCTCGGACTAAACAGAGGTAGTCAGAGAACGTTTGAGTCGATTTTGGACTCAATTTACTGAATTGTTCTCTGTAACCTGCCTCGTCTAACATGAAATGTGCCATTATCTTAGATTTAATATAATGGTACTCTTTCCTTAGGTCTTTGGGGATGGTTTCAATGACTTTAAGAGGTTCCCCAGATAGACTCCTCATATAAAGAATATTCCATTCAGAAAGTGGAACTTGGTAATGTTCCATTAAAGTCTCAAAATTTTGGGTAAAGGCTGCTATGCAGTCACCCGAGGTATAGTTACGGACGATACCTTGATACTTCTTATACTGGTTTTCTTTTTCCAGTCTTTCAGATTTCTTTGATTCTTTATTCATCGCAGTCTCAGTGTCAAGTTGTTTCATTTTCAACTGTAACTCTAGTTCTTCTTTCTTACTCTGAGCTGCTATTTCTGCTTTCTTAAGTTCACTGTCTATCTCAGCTTGCTTTAATGCTGTTTCAATCTCTGCCTGTTTTAAGGCTGTTTCTGCCTCTGCTTGCTTGGCAGCCATTTCTGCTTGTTTTAGAGCTCTCTCCGCTGCTCTTTCTTCGCGTTCATTATTTTTCTCCTGTACCAGCAGGTATTCAGAGTATTTGTCTTCGCTCCATTTTGTTAATTCATCACCTGTTAGATGTAATTTAATACCCATATCGATGAAATCAAATAATGACGACATGATGGAGAAAATACGTCAATGAAAATCAACCACACAAAATATGTTATAAATGGTTAGTAATAAACAATTTACAATTTATTTTACTATACGATGCGTGCCTACTATTGCATACGTAAAGTTAAAGTATAGAAAAATATACTCAAGTGCCCTGGATGCGGTGAAGAATGGTTGGACACTCGGGCTAGAAAACTGTAGGGTCGTTACTTCGGAACTACTAATGACCTCTACGGCAAGGTTATGGATGGTACGGAAAAACCTGCTTTATTTTTGGAAGAAAATAAGTTAGCGTCTATTTGTTGGTGTGTGCCTGCAAGTCACTAAGTGTTGACTAGGTTTGGATGGCGTCGAGTGTAATTGTATGTCGTAAATTTGTCGTCAACAGTGTTTTTCTCAACAGAAGTTACACTCTTTTCAAAACTCTTTGCGTTCCACAAACTCAATGCACACAGACAGTCTATCTGTATTTGAACACTCAATAACATTGATGACACATCACTTACATCAAGATGACATTCAGTAAGGACATAGACATCAAGTTTACAAGATGGCGACAAGGTCAAAATGGCGACAAAATAACAATGTCGACAAGGTCAAACGGTGACAAGTTTCACAAATCACAAATGTTTTACACGTTTACAGGATCAAACAATATGTACTGCACATTTATTAATGGTTTTACACATATTCAAACAATGTAATAATGGATCATACTGAGACTTTCACGATCACATTTACATAGCTATAACCTTGACAAATTTCACAAGTTCAAGAATTATAGTTTTAAATACGAAAGACGAGCAACACACGTCTACATATATTAGGTTCTTAAACAAGGACGAGCAACCCACGTCCACACATGTCAGGGTCTTATAATTGGCTCGTTGGCTAACACGTGTGAGACAGTACAAGTATAACGTGATTCGACGTAAGACACAGTAACACAAGTTCTATGGATTTATTGCCACATTAAATACAGAACGATAATTACAGCAATCTACAATATATAACTCACGACGCTCACAACCACAATACAGCTCATAGGTCTGACGCTCAAGATATCAGTCGTTCGGCTTTCGATCACGGAGATTCATACAAACGCCTTGCTCTCATCGCACATGTCCGTCCGGTCTCCAGTCCCAGCTCGGTCTGACCTTAGCACGCCAACTGCCCACTGCCTCTAGTGGTGTCACGTGTCCTGCGTGCGTCTGTCGTCAGCCTGACCGCTGGTCGCGTGTCAGGTAACCATCTTGTCAGCCGGGTGTCGCAACGATGTTGCTGCACAGCTATACCATGTTAGGCTCTGACAACCCTGTTGTCTTAAATTCTGTTGATTGGTTAGTGGTTACCCTATGTTGTTGTTATATATCTGCAGCTGTCTGTTGTATCTGTTATTGAGCTTCAGTGTGTTATCCAACATGTTCTGTTAGAAGTAATAAATAAAGAGCTTGTTTATTTGTCCTTGATTTGTTTGTTTAGTCTAATTTAGTTTTTACAACCACTATTTCTACCACAAATCTAACATCTTAATTCACTGTCTGGTGTTTAACATGACAGTACCTGAATGAATATCAGTAATAGTTGAGACCGCTGTCCAAGATTCTCGAATTTTCTTATGTAATTACTATATCATTTTTGTTAGCTGGGGGTGGTGTGAGGTTCTCTCTCTTTCTCTTTTTACTCATTTTCTTCTTTGGCTCTAACGAAGTCAGAGTTACACTCTACCTCTAAGCACCATAGCAAAGGACAATCAGTCTTCCCTTGTCTTTTCTCCACGGCTGCACTAACATGGAGTCGAGTAGTTGTCATGGTAGACTTTGACAGTAATAATATACAGAGGTATCTTAATAAATGCTGTACTAGTAAGACGCATAAAACTTACCAAAGCTGTCTCACTAATATTCAAATCACACCGATTGTTTACTGGACGCAAGAACTCAGGTACTTCATGAACAATACCTTTATCTGTCCACATGTTTTGGCGAGTGATTTTCACATCATTGACATATATCTGGGTAGGATGATAATTTGAAGATAATGAGGTGGCCTTCATAATTAAGAACATCAATATCACATGTGAACATTTGAGATGTGTATAGTAGTGTGTGCGGACATATTTATGTACGTCACCTGTGATAGATGAGGGCAACGGTTTGTTATCTGTTGGAGCTGAAATACAATTCTCAGCCAAGACATGTCATTGAGACAGCTCAAGGACAGTTTGAACTTCATCCTCAGCCATTCTGGAGTCTTCCTGGAAACACTGGCAGTAGCACATATGCTGCAATGATCGTTTTTTCGTTAAAGATTGACAATGATGCTGGGTTTCTCAGTAAAGAAACTGTGATGTTAACTATCTCATTATTCAAGCTGTAATACTATTTTTCTCATTACATATGATGTAATATCAGTTTTCTGGTTATACAAGTTATGTTAATTTTCTTATTAAAAAGCTTTGTTTTTCACTATACCATCTTTAGTGTTAGCTTTCTCATTATTCAAGTTCATTCATTCATGATGCATATCCTTCGCAGAACCTCGCTCCCATAACAACCTTCCGGAAAACCTCTCCATCATAAGCAAGATATCTAGCGTCCGATACACCCATCTGGAGATCATCAGCCACATCCTGCACCGATCTTCTCTTTGGCCTTCCCCTTCCTCTATTCCCAGGCATATACCCCTCCATTATTGTTCTCTCCAAACTTTCGTGACGTTTTAAATGACCAAAATATTCCAATTGTCTTTATTTTATCGTCTTTATTTGCCAACCTTCAATATTCAGCTCTTGAAGTATTGATGCATTTGTTCTTTTCTTTACCCAAGATATTCTTAGAACTCGTCTATAACATTTATATTCGAAGGCATTTATGCGCTGTTCAGCATGTTTAGTAAGTGTCCAGCTCTTATAGGCATATGTTACAATTGATTATGTGGTTGTTTCGGGATTTGAAATTTAAATATTGAGCACAACCCACTACTGGCAACGCCGATCGCATTCTGGTATGAACCTAAGGCCTATCCACGTCAATATGGAAGCACTATACTCGAGTTTCGCCCTCATTTGAGCTCGTCAGTAGTGCATATCCCTGACCGGATCCGGAAACAGTCCCGTATCACGCGTGTGAAGCGGGTGTGTAACCACGCTCAAATGAGGGCGAAACTCGAGTATAGTGCTTCCATATTGACGTGGATAGGCCTTAGGTTCATACCAGAATGCGATCGGCGTTGCCAGTAGTGGGTTGTGCTTAATATTTAAATTTCAAATTCCGAAACAACCACATAATCAATTGATTATTGCTCACTGGATTTAGGAGGCCTGGTGTTCCTTGCCAGTGAGAAGTCCTGATCGTTCGGGTCCCATCGATTGACGGACGTCGGTCGCGGCGATTGGGCAATCTTGAGCATAGCCTACGATGGGTAGCGTTGTGATGTTCTGTTGTGATAATTTGGTGTGTCCAGTGTGTGCCGCGTGGTTACACACCCGCTTCACACGTGTGATCCGGGACTGTTTCCGGATCCGGTCAGGGATATGCACTACCGACGAGCTCAAATGAGGGCGAAACTCGTGTATAGTGCTTCCATATTGACGTGGATAGGCCTTAGGTTCATACCAGAATGCGATCGGCGTTGCCAGTAGTGGGTTGTGCTCAATATTTAAATTTCAAATCCCGAAACAACCACATAATCAATTGATTATTGCTCACTGGATTTAGGAGGCCTGGTGTTCCTTGCCAGTGAGAAGTCCTGATCGTTCGGGTCCCATCGATTGACGGACGTCGGTCGCGGCGATTGGGCAATCTTGAGCATAGCCTACGATGGGTATCGTTGTGATGTTCTGTTGTGATAATTTGGTGTGTCCAGTGTGAGCCGCGTGGTTACACACCCGCTTCACACGCGTGATCCGGGACTGTTTCCGGATCCGGTCAGGGATACGCACTACTAACGAGCTCAAATGAGGGCGAAACTCGAGTATAGTGCTTCCATATTGACGTGGATAGGCCTTAGGTTCATACCAGAATGCGATCGGCGTTGCCAGTAGTGGGTTGTGCTCAATATTTAAATTTCAAATCCCGAAACAACCACATAATCAATTGATTATTGCTCACTGGATTTAGGAGGCTTGGTGTTCCTTGCCAGTGAGAAGTCCTGATCGTTCGGGTCCCATCGATTGACGGACGTCGGTCGAGGCGATTCGGCAATCTTGAGCATAGCCTACGATGGGTAGCGTTGTGATGTTCTGTTGTGATAATTTGGTGTGTACAGTGTGTGCCGCGTGGTTACACACCCGCTTCACACGCGTGATCCGGGACTGTTTCCGGATCCGGTCAGGGATATGCACTACTGACGAGCTCAAATGAGGGCGAAACTCGAGTATAGTGCTTCCATATGTTACAATGTAAAAGATGCATGCTCTTAAAAATCGAATCTATTCAAGTTATAATGTTAATTTTATCTGTAGTTAAGTTATACTATTAGTGTTTTGTTCGTTTGATTGTTTGTTTCTGTTCTTGTTTCTTTATTTAAATTTTAAATTCAAGTTGTAATGGTAGCTTTCTCACTATAGAAGCTGCTATGTTTCTGTTCTCGTTATCCAAGGTCAAATAATAGTTTTCTCATTATTCAAGTTGTAATGTTAGTTTTACATAATTCAAGTTAGTTTTCCCATTACCGATGCTCCAAAAGTAGTTTTCTCATTTTACAAGTTGTAATGTTGGTGTTCTCATTATATAAGCTGCAATGTTAGTTTTCTCATTATTCAAGTTGTAATGTTAGCTTTCGCGTTATTCAAGTTGTAATGATAGTTTTCGCATTATCGAAGCTTTAATAGCAGTCGACCAAACTAAACTAAACAAATAGTAGTTTTCCCATTATTCAAGATGTAATGGCAGTTTTCTCATAATACAAGCCATAATATTACTTTTTTCATGATACCAACCATAATGTTTTCTCTCATTACTAGCCATAATGTTCGTTACATCATTGTACAAGCTGTAATGTTTTCTCTTTATACAAGCTGTAATTATTTCTCCTTACAAATCTGCAATGTTATTTCTCTCAATATGCAAGATGTAATGTTATTTCTCTCAATATGCAAGATGTAATGTTAGTTTTCTCATTAAACGAGCTGTAATGTTAGTTTTCTTATTATACAAGATGTAATGTTAAATTTCTTCTAATACAATCTGTATTGGTAGTTGGTTTATTTGTCAACATCATTAAGGACCTATTGAGTGGCGTGTGCGATTATGCTTCTCCACATCTTGTAATATGCAACAGTAAGTGTCATTTCTTGCGCTGATACCCTTCCTGCCATAACACAAGTCTCTCAAGATTCTGCTCTCACTGTCTTCTAAGTTATTGCTATGATTATACTGTCATCAGCAACATTAAGTTTTTTTTTTTCTTTTTTTTTTCTATTATGGCCACCAAGCTCGGCCCCTGGCATAATTTCTTTAGATCTCACTATATGTTCACTGTACAATGAAAACACATAAGGAAACAGCACACAGCTTTGTCGGACATCCTTCTCTATGCACGGAAATGTTCCTACAAGTTTGTTTATTATGACAGCTTCTGTTTGTTGCCAATATATGTATTTTATTATTCACAGAGCTCTGCCATCAGAGTTTAATTTTCTAATACTTTCATAATATCCTCATGTTTTACATCGTCAAACATGTATGCAGTTCTTGAAGCGACTGAAAACCTCATCAACGCAAATCAACTAACTATCCCAGTGATGGACTGTGACTACACAACCCTTCAGTGGAAAGTGACTAACTATCCGATCAGTGGACAGTGACTAACTATCCGATCAGTGGACCGCGACTAACTACCCAGTCAGTGGTGCGTGACTAACTGCTCCCTTAGTGGACAATGAGTGGGTAGTTACTGGTTAACAATTAATTACCCCAAAAAGACAAAGTCAGACCTACCTATCAATGGACAGTAATTATCCACGACATCAGTAGACATTGACTAACTACCAATTTCATGTTAAGTATTAACCAGTTAGGGCATCCAGTGTCATCTGTTTCTAACCACTATGATGTTCCATCCAAAATTTTGCATTTTATCAATGTTGATTCATACGATTGATGATAAAGTTGAAAGTTCTCACTTCAGCAAAAGCTCTCTAAGGATGTTTACCTACCAACGTTCTAATATTGTAGTATGATAAGCTCTTAACGTAAATTAAGATGAGAAAGAAGGAGACGAATAAGAAGAAGAAGAGGAGGATGAATAGAAGAAGCAGCAGCAGAAGAAGAAGAAGAAGAAGAAGAAGAAGAAGAAGAAGAAGAAGAAGAAGAAGAAGAAGAAGAAGAAGAAGAAGAAGAAGAAGAAGAAGAAGAAGAAGAAGAAGAAGAAGAAGAAGAAGAAGAAGAAGAAGAAGAAGAAGAAGAAGAAGAAGAAGAAGAAGAAGAAGAAGAAGAAGAAGAAGAAGAAGAAGAAGAAGAAGAAGAAGAAGAAGAAGAAGAAGAAGAAGAAGAAGAAGAAGAAGAAGAAGAAGAAGAAGAAGAAAGTAATCACTTTATAATGTGTGAACAATTGTATTTATGACTACACTGAACACGATATCCAAACAAGAACAGAAAATAACCAACCTTACGACGAAGACTCTTCATTGACAGTCTGTATCTGGATCCCAAGATTGTGTCTTTCACCGTCTTATCTAGCATGGCATTAGTGGACACACGATGAGGGAGTATATGATACTTCAAGAAATCTGCAGTCTGTGGACAGATTAGTGTATCAACCAGCTGAAATATCTTGTGAAATATATGAATGTGTGTGTGTGTGTGTGTGTGTGTGTGAGAGAGAGAGAGAGAGAGAGAGAGAGAGAGAGAGAGAGAGAGGGAGAGAGAGAGAGAGAGAGAGGGAGAGAGAGAGAGAGAGGGAGAGAGAGAGAGAGAGAGAGAGGGAGAGAGAGAGAGAGAGAGAGAGAGAGAGGGAGAGAGAGAGAGGGAGAGAGAGAGAGGGAGGGAGAGAGAGAGGGAGAGAGAGAGAGAGAGAGAGAGAGAGAGGGAGAGAGAGAGAGAGAGAGGGAGAGAGGAGAGAGAGAGAGAGAGAGAGAGAGAGAGAGAGAGAGAAAGAAAATGTGTCCACATAAATACAATGTATCAAACCACGTGTATCGATCAAACTGTGTATCATCGCTCACAGCTGTGTGTCCCATCATTTGTGTATTGGAGATGCCCGATGTCGGTTACCTCCCACACAAACCCCTCACCCCAGCCCAGCCCCTCTTTAAACAACCCCACCCCCAAATATTCTCAACTTTGATAGTTCTGTTTCAACTATCGACACTTCGGTCCTATCCCCGTCCTCCATTTAATACGTCTCCCGGTAGTATAGTCTAAAATTATCCCACATTGTTTAGAAATGTTCGCATTTCCCCATCTTCCATCTTTTCTGGCTCATCGTATGTGTAGATTATACGGTTCGCTCATCTGACCGCCTCCTTCCCTCTCCCTTGTTCTCCTCTCATATCCATGTGACTATCGGTGGGGGTGGCGTGTTTGACCTTTGACCCCTTTACTCTCACACACCCCCATGGATTACTGGTTCTGGTTCAATACCCAGTGCCATCCCTGAGATACGTGGCGTTGAGCTACATACTTGTCAATGTCACAATAAAACAGTGTAACAAATAAACAGATGAGTAACCGTTATATAAATGTTGATTTCGTTTTTATTTTGTTTATTTTTGTGCATAGTTTTTGAGAAAAAGGCAGTACTCACAATGTCCCTTTTCATTCCTTGTACCACCTTATTTGGAAACACAAATAGAGTGTATTCTTTAAGAGAAGACAATGTCTCCAGTACGTTGGTTTCCTGTTTGAAAAAAATAATAATAATAATAATAATAATGATCATGAAATAATATACGAGTGAAAAAATCAAACAAATGATAACCTGATCCATCTTGGGGAAACATGACTTTAAGAGACAGAATCATACACCGACTTCGGAAACATTGTAGACACAGGGATGGAATAGATAACGATATCAGAATGAGAATACAGTAGGGTGAAGGAGCAAAGATAAAACTAGGCAATGTGGAAGACAGCATAAATTAAACTGATCACAAAACTTAGTCTAATCACTTCCATCGTTATATCAGCACTGCTGTATGAATCAGAAACATGAGAAACAACGAAAACGATTACAAAATAAATACAAACATTCACTAATTGGTGCGTACGCCAAATAGAAGAAATAACATGTATTGACTTTTTTTTTTTTAAATTCGCATATCTTTTTACAGGACATCGCTGTCAACAGCAGCATCTTTCAGCTGTCTGTTGATTTCTTGGCAAGATAACGCTCAGTAGTTTGCCATTGCTTTCTGAGCGGCCGGCTCAGTTATCCCGCAAGTCACCAGCGGGGGACGAACCGCTCCCAGTTCTCGCCCGCTACGAGACTGCGTGGTAAACGGGATTACGGCGAAAGTGGTGTAACCCCTCGGCCAGAGAGACCGGCATGTATTGGCTAGGTGACCAATATAGAGCTCGTGGAGATAAATAGGCAAATACCAATGGACCGACGGGTGAATAAAGGACTCAACCGAAATAGAGGAAGACCTAACAACTCACGGAGGAAAGAAATAGAAGCAGACATGAACAATATGGGAGGAGGTGGGTATAACAGAACGGGGTAGATAAACATAGAAGTGCTTGGGGTGAGTTGGCTGAGTGGCTATGTCTCAACACGAGGTAGAGAGCAACAGGAGAAGGATACATAAGTATGTAACAGTAGACAGCCGTGATGGTACAATGGGGGATAGAGGTCAACAGTAGGAGACTACATGAGTATGTAACAGTAGTAAGCCGTGATGGTACAATGGGGATATTGGACAACATGAGTATGTAACAGTAGTAAGCCGTGATGTTACAATGGGGATATTGGACAACATGAGTATGTAACAGTAGCCAGCCGTTAAATCCACTGTCAGTATGTGGTGCCCTCTACTTTCCACACCTTTCCTGAATTGAACTAAAATTTAGAATATATTATTCAATGTTATGATACACAGTACTAAGACATAGATTATAAGATTATATGTTGTGATGATACACAGATCTGCAATGCAGATTATGATACTCTATGTTACGATGATGACCAGGATTAAAATATAGATGAGCGGATTCTTGTATGATGATGGACATAATTAAAATGTAGATTATATGTAGTAATGACAAACAAACGTAGATGCCAGGTAAACTGACCTGCAGTGCTTTATAGAAGAGTTTATAATTTGGCTTTGACGACAACAGAGTTGTAACAGATGGCTCCTGACTGTCTGGTATGAATGGTACCAATACCTGTACAAGAGTTCAGTAGTTCACAATAAGTATCTTGTCAAAAATACATAATACTGTCAACATAACAACACTAATATAGATAAGGTCACGACAAGAACAACAAAGGTTACGGTAATGCCGGGATATATATTGTTACAAAGGTATGTAATAGTAGGCAAGGTCACAATATGAGCTTGGGGAGCCAGTTCTATTCCACACAGCATTTATTTCAAGAAAAAAAAATTACTGCCTCCCATTGTAAGAGGCTGTATCGATCCAAGTTTCGAGTTTTTCTGGTCAGAGCAAAAACAAATGTGGTCACAATTGGGACAAACTAAGGGCCATTGTGTCCGTATGTGAGTACATTCGTCACTCTACCATCACGACTGATATATTACATTAAGATTGTCAGACACTTGCGACTTGATGAATTGTTGATCTTAATGTCTCGCTGGGGTCTCAGAATGCATGCTCTTTACGACGCGTTCAATAGGCCGCTATGAAGAAAGAAATGGATCGAATTGGGATATAACCCGGTGTAATTAAGTCATTCCTCTTATCGTTATATCTGTTAATTATATCTGTTATTTGTGGCACTATTGCAGATGTGTCTACTCCTGACATACCACGGCTACTGATTTCTCTTCTCGTGCATACCACAATTACCATGGGGCAAAGACTTGACGACACCCATCCCGTAGAGGACAGCACAGACGGACGTTCAGTTAGGCTGCCATTGGTGCCTTCAGAAGTGGAGGATACACTGTCAGTCTAGGCTAAATCGCAGGGTTTTGTTGAATCGTGACCTGGGTTGAGTTGAGTTGAATTAAAAACCACATCACCTGGGATATTCCCACATGTGCCCCCGTCCACGGAATCTGATTATGTGCCCGCCTGGCGTTTCCTCGGAGAACTGATTGTCGGCCAGATCCCCTGATCACTCTCTGCCTCACTATTCTCACCAGGCAATGATGGTGTCTCGTACTTCCACACTACACACACGATACCAATGGGTCCTGACCACAACTGCATTATCGTGCAACTATATCCCGCACTGCAGTCCACATCCAGCTCTTTTTTCTGTTTGGTCCGCCTGTTCATTTCGCAACACACTAACATGTCCTAGAGAACAGATCCAACGAATGCTCCCAGTCTTAGAATGTGTAATTAAAGCATACCAGGCAACCAGGACTGCAAGAGCTGTGAAGAAGAGGCAGGACAGAAAAACCACTGTAGGAAATCCTTCTCGAGAGACGTCAAGCATTCTTTGCCCACCTTGTCAAAGAACATTTCGAGCCAAAATAGGCCTTATCAGCCATCTTAGAACCCACGGCTCCACACCTTCAACCCCACTGGATGAAATGAATGGTCATCATCATTCTTGATGGACAAACAACAAAGCATACCACTCTGCACAAAGCATGCCTGTCTTCACCCATGTCAGCATGCTCTGTGAGTCCGTTACAATCACCTGTTTTATAACGTAAAACTTCCTGACATATGACACATTACCCCTAGTTAGAGATTTGTGCGCGCTGTGCAAGACTCTCCACATATCATCCCATAGTCAGAGATTACTGCAGGAGTACGTTATGTTATGTACTGTTTCTGTAAGTTCAAATAACAAATATCCAGTTTGTCCCAAAGCTGTTTCCTGCTAGGGGCTGTGATGTGATAGCGCCATCACATTGTGTGGACCTGGGATCAAGGAGGGATAGATGGCCAATCTTTCTATTACTTTGGCAAGCGACGAGCCCAGGCTTCGAAACCCAGTCTGAGCGTGCTCATGATATTACCAGTGCAGTTCGCTATCAACTTCGCTAGCGTGCCAGCTATGAATAGTGCATGTCCTTTGCAGTGTGCCATTGTATTCTGAATGCGATATCAACGGCTTAGTCAAATTTAACGCCTGTGTAGAAGTTGAACTGTCGATCCGGTCATCAGCGCACCAGAAATTTAATAGCAAAATCTCTTTTCCTTTCCACCACGTCGACCTGTGATGCCTGAAGGAGCCTGCTGGGTGGTAATTATATATAAATTACCTGGTTGATAATGTGGATGTATCCATTCACCGCAGAAATGTTTGCTCTTTTGATTACTGCTGGCGTTGAATGACTTGAGTATATGTGCAGATTCTGAAGAAGAAAACATGTTCTTGTCAGCAGTGCTTTATATATCAGATTCATGAGTTCATTTTATAATGATTACCATTTTATTATTTTCGATAAGTCATGATGTTTTTATATTCAGTTATTTTACTGTAAAATGAATTAGCTTTTCATCATGTTTACATCTATGTGAATTTTATATTTTATGTTTAGAAAGCAATATTTACTGAAAGTAAAAGTTGACTAGCAAATCACAAACATTCACAAATGTTGGGGTTGATTGTAATGTCCTGTAATAGACATGATTCTTCTTCTTCTTCTTCTTCTTCTTCTTCTTCTTCTTCTTCTTCTTCTTCTTCTTCTTCTTCTTCTTCTTCTTCTTCTTCTTCTTCTTCTTCAATTTACCTCAGTGAAGTGTTGGGAAAGATGTAAAGATCGTGTATGTGCTAATTCTAATGCCCTTTGTAACCTGGTCTTCATTTCTCTAAGGTTGTTCTAAATACCATCACTCCATCTTTTACGTGGTCTTCCCCTTGCTCTGTATCTATTAAATTTATTCAATGTGGTGCTTTGTGGAAGATGTTAAACAGGGCACTCTTGTGAGATGGCCAAATCATTTAATCTGAACCTCTTTAATGTCGTACTTGACTGGTTTCAGATTTAGTGGAGTTCCAATGTCCTCATTCTTTATTCCATCTCTCACTGTTACTCCAGCAGCTACTCTCAGTAGTTAAGATTTTCCGCTCATTAGGTGCAGTAAGCGGCAATGGACACACACTTAAGTCGGCCAACAATAATTCTTTTCAGATTTGCTTTTCTATGGAACTAACTTTTTAAAGTTATTTCATGATGATTATAGATTTGACTGAGAGTTATGATGAGGTGCGGGTGTTACGGGACCACTCATCAAATCCATTAGGGTTCCCTCTTTTGTGTCTTTACCTTGAAGTGGTAGAGGGACTTCGGTGTTCCAATGATCGCAAGAGCTCTAGCGAGGGTAGTGCCGCTTCTGATCGGGTCTCCCACTTCGAACAGGTCAACAGAAAGGTGTGTCACACACACACACCATCTCAGAACATTGCAAGTGTAGCACACCACCCCCCCCCCCCCCCCGCACACATACACCCCATCTCAGAAAATTACAAGTGTCAGACAAACAAACACACACACGTATACACACACACACACACACACCCTCAGCGACACTCATACACTAACTCAGTACAATGCTAGTGTCATGCACGAACACACACACACACACACACTCACACACCCACACACTGAGAACATCAGCAATGCATACTATCTCAGACAAGTATTCATAATCCATTTTACACTATAGGTATCTCACCTGGGAGAATTCTCAAACTTAACCAAACAATAAGCTGGGCATCAATAAAAAGAAACTTCGGAAGTAAACAAAATGTTTAATCATGTGACTTTTTTACCTGTTTGATGTTCTGAATGTGTAAAGAGTATCCGTCATAGAGAGTTGGATAGCTCTTGACAACACCATCCAATGCCATCAGATCATCAGTGGAGAAGGAATTGTTGATTGTGTGAAATCTACAAGAACAAAATGAACTCCATCAACTTCTACTACTGTCACACAATGAAGTACGAGAAATTTTGAACAATGTATTATATGAGTGAATTTAAACACGGAAGTCACAAATTTTATATCATGGCATATTTCGCGGTATGGAGTCATGCCATATGGTGCCTATAGTACCGTACCTTGCGGTGTAGGACAGGAGGGTCTTTTGCGTGAGGAATTAGGGCCGCCGTCATCACGAACTATACAGGTTAAGGTTTCTTTTACATGGTGCAACATATTGTTTGGTGAGCTCTGTATTTAAAATCATGTACTAGTTATTTAATTAAACTTGGGAAATATCGACAAATAAAATCAAAGCCCGTCACATAGTTGAGATAAACTAAACTTACAATATATATCAAGAAAATAATCATTAAATAAAGTAACAATATGTTTTGTAAAGAACATAATGAACGAAAGTGTAATCATAAAAGCAATATGTGGTTAAGATCATCATTAACTAACGATTAATCATGAAACTCAAGACCTACAACAAACACTGATAATTTTAAAAACTTCAATGTTCCCAATAGCCATGAGAGACATGAAAGCCGAGGTTGGGATAATTAAATATAAGCAGATTGTAAGACAACAACTTATGGGAACTAGATACAATATATAAGACCGGCTGATATATGTTGTGAATAAAACCGACACATTTTATTTCCCAGCAAGTCCCTAGGAGATTGTATACGTAGAAAACCACTTGAGATGGAAGGAAAAACCACATTGTCTATATTATGATCATAAATATATTTAATACAATGTTTAAAATGCCAAAAGCTGGTGCTGATATCAACTGTGACCACAAACATGTAGATATAACAGTCAAATAAAACTTTAATATGCAGGAATAAGGACATCGAGGTCGCCTCAGATAGAAATATCAGCATTGAAACAATCAGACTCAAGTCAGCCAAACATGTTGGAAATAACACATTAATATGACAGACTAATTATTGAAAGTATGAAATTACTAGCGCATTTTGCTACCAACTTCGCTAGCTCAACTGGCACGCATTCTAATGATCATATTTAATCAGACTAACCCCACATTAAAATGTTCATATTTAATCAGACTAAACCAACATTCTAATGCTCATACTTAATCATACTAAACCCGCATTCCAATGTTCATATTTAATCAGCAAAAATCAATATGCTGTTGTTCATAGACCCACATTCTATAGCTCACCATTTGCAAGATGGAAAACAAACTGACCAATAAACATACGCCATTTACAACGAGAAAAAGGGTGTTGAAATGCCACATAGAGCATATACATTTATATGGAGGTGAAGCGTGGACAATGAGCCGTCAAGCTGGAAAAACAAATGATAGGTGAGGAAATTTGGTTTCTGGGGAATTTATAAAGAAAACCATGAACAGACCAAACAAACAAAAAAAAAAAAAAAAAAAACAATGACAAGGTCCTACAAGAAACAAATGAAACCCGCAAACTGATTAGAGAATTTTTACCGAACCATCACAATGTTTGGACACGTTATGAGAATACATAAATGGGAGAACTTGTGACATATTACAAGATGTAGGGGAACAGAACAAAGGGAAGGCAGAGAAGTAAATACCTGCTTGGCTTTTCCACTATGTATGGTTAAGACAAGAGCACTAAGCTGGCCTACGACACTGGCGATCGCCTGAGATGGCGAAACATGACCACCTACGTTTATCGGCATGATGATGATGATTATTCATATTTAATTAAATGACTTGTCCTGCATTAACTTGCTCACATTTAATCAGATCACTTGACCTACATTATCTTGTTCATATATAAATTTAACACTAGCATTAACCTACTTCAGAAAAGACAAGGCATTTTCTTCTTGACTCCAGTATTCAAGGCTCTTCTTATGTTTCTTAAATTTCTTCAGAAAGGCACGACTATTTGGGGCGAAAAATGTGTAGCTTGAATTTACCACATCTAGTATGTTGTTGGAGGCAATCTGAGGAAAGAACACAAAACATGTATGGCTTGTATCTACCACATCTAGTATGTTGTTGGAATCATTCACAATCTGAGGAAAGAACACATATCATATATCGCTTGTATCTACCACATCTATCTAGTATGTTGTTGGAATGATTCACAATCTGAGGAAAGAACACAAACCATGTATGGCGTCTATCTATCATATCTAGAAGTATGCTGTTGGAATCATTCACAATCTGCGGATAGAATATAAAAATGTGTTGTAGAGTCTGTGAACGACAGTGACTCAGCATTCTACTGGCAAGGAGAATCACCACATGATTCCTTAGAGGCTTAGTTCACGAAGTAAGCTTTGCGGCTATAAACCCTTCATCGAACAGCCTTAACTAGGTGGAAGTGGATTACACCACATTTTCACACATAGGCAAATGTCGCTGTTGGTCCTGTCACACTATGCTGGGAAAGCCAAGGATATCACCTGTCCGCTCATAGAAATCATCACAATATTTAGTTACTACGTTGCTAGGTAGTATTCGGTGACCTCAATGACTGACAATAAAGGGACACAATCTTAACAACATTCAAGAAGGGCAGGGAATTTCCTGTCTAGATGTCATGTGAGTGGCACCTTGCAGTCTTGACAGACCAAAGTATGTGAGTTGGAATGTGGCCAATATACCATCACAATGCCTGGGCAGAGCTTCAAAGAAACATGTGGTGCCCAAACGACATAATCGCTCCCTCGGCCTAATCTTGTGTTTTCCAGAGAAATGGGTAACCAATACGTCTGGCACAAGGTAAGCTGCAGACGCTGGCGGCACAGCGTCAAACCTCCGAAATCTCACCACCGTGAGCAGGTGGCGAGAGGCCAGACCCTGGCACCCAAGGGACCCAGCTTAGAGGCGTTCAGCCAAGTCCCACAGGTGAGGGCCTCGTACGAGCCCGGACCGTAAGGACGCGCACAACTGTCAATCACAAGTGTCCGATCCTGTGTAAAGCGTGCACTATTGCATGTATTAGCTCTATAATTGCCACAGTTATCCAAGTAGGATCGTGTCATCTAAGGAACCTCGACTGATTTAATGAGCCATTCGCGCCTTCCCGGTACAAAGTGATACATGCAAAACCACTGGACGCCTACCGCCGAGCTTTCAAGCTACGCCGGCAGGACTGACCGAAAAGCTTTACCAGTTTACTGACTGCAGGCACACTACTCATCGAGAGAGAGAGAGAGTGAACGCTTATCGAGACTTTGTCGAACGGTTGTACAAATTTGCTCTTTTGCCCGCTCACACCACGACCCTGGCTGCACGATGCGGTTACATTCTCGAAACGCCTGCCTCGCTAACTTCATGCCGATAAACGTAGGTGGTCATGTTTCGCCATCTCAGGCGATCGCCAGTGTCGTAGGTCAGCTTAGTGCTCTTGTCTCAACCATACATCGTGGAAAAGCCAATCAGGTATTTACTTCTCTGCCTTCCCTTTGTTCTATTCCCCTACATCTTGCAATTTGTCACAAGTTCTCACATTTATGTTTTCAATAACTGTTGTGGACAGTGTAAGTAAATATAGAGGTGATATCTGACTCCATCTAAGTAGCCATTGGGTGTTACAGTTATTTGTGTTTACAAACAGAGGTAAAAAACATTGTTTTACAGCGTGTGATTGTGTTGCGTGTTAAGTGTGCGGTGTCCATAAGTTATTGTAAAGTAATTGACCCATATAGTAAACTCTGGTATGTTTCCCTTGGATGCCATGAGAGCATATACATGGATTAGTTTCTCCTCTATGCTTATATCTATCACTTTTGATGTATACAGACTGTAGTTACAGCTAGTGCTATGTTGTGATAAAGTGTTGCCAGAAACAGCCACACGTGTGCATATAGTAATATTTCGTTCGATGCAAGGAGCAGACACGTGTGTTTGATGAGCAAATATAGAACACATATCATCCTTGAGTCAGCCATTATGTATGAAGATTCTGTAACAGTATAATCATATGAGAACAGATGTTTTGTCTTCGAGTATATTCGAACATTTATTACCAGACCCGTGCCTATATGTTGCCTCTCACTTTGAGTGCCGTTGACGAACACATTTCATATTTTAGTTTTGCATCAGGTATCAGCGAGGACAGAAACATGATGATAGTGTCATGCCATGTGTATGGTCCATCTTGAGGACACTTGGACGTTCACAGTTATGTTTTAGTTTTGCATCAGGTATCAGCGAGGACAGAAACATGATGATAGTGTCATGCCATGTGTATGGTCCATCTTGAGGACACTTGGACGTTCACAGTTATGTTTTAGTTTTGCATCAGTTATCAGCGAGGACAGAAACTATATGATAGTGTCATGCCATGTGTATGGTCCATCTTGAGGACACTTGGACGTTCACAGTTATGTTTTAGTTTTGCATCAGGTATCAGCGAGGACAGAAACTATATGATAGTGTCATGCCATGTGTATGGTCCATCTTGAGGACACTTGGACGTTCACAGTTATGTTTTAGTTTTGCATCAGTTATCAGCGAGGACAGAAACTATATGATAGTGTCATGCCATGTGTATGGTCCATCTTGAGGACACTTGGACGTTCACAGTTATGTTTTAGTTTTGCATCAGTTATCAGCGAGGACAGAAACTATATGATAGTGTCATGCCATGTGTATGGTCCATCTTGAGGACACTTGGACGTTCACAGTTATGTTTTAGTTTTGCATCAGTTATCAGCGAGGACAGAAACTATATGATAGTGTCATGCCATGTGTATGGTCCATCTTGAGGACACTTGGACGTTCACAGTTATGTTTTAGTTTTGCATCAGTTATCAGCGAGGACAGAAACTATATGATAGTGGCATGCCATGTGTATGGTCCATCTTGAGGACACTTGGACGTTCACAGTTATGTTTTAGTTTTGCATCAGTTATCAGCGAGGACAGAAACATGATGATAGTGTCATGCCATGTGTATGGTCCATCTTGAGGACACTTGGACGTTCACAGTTATGTTTTAGTTTTGCATCAGGTATCAGCGAGGACAGAAACTATATGATAGTGGCATGCCATGTGTATGGTCCATCTTGAGGACACTTGGACGTTCACAGTTATGTTTTAGTTTTGCATCAGTTATCAGCGAGGACAGAAACTATATGATAGTGGCATGCCATGTGTATGGTCCATCTTGAGGACACTTGGACGTTCACAGTTATGTTTTAGTTTTGCATCAGTTATCAGCGAGGACAGAAACTATATGATAGTGTCATGCCATGTGTATGGTCCATCTTGAGGACACTTGGACGTTCACAGTTATGTTTTAGTTTTGCATCAGTTATCAGCGAGGACAGAAACTATATGATAGTGTCATGCCATGTGTATGGTCCATCTTGAGGACACTTGGATGTTCACAGTTATGTTTTAGTTTTGCATCAGTTATCAGCGAGGACAGAAACATGATGATAGTGTCATGCCATGTGTATGGTCCATCTTGAGGACACTTGGACGTTCACAGTTATGTTTTAGTTTTGCATCAGGTATCAGCGAGGACAGAAACTATATGATAGTGTCATGCCATGGGTATGGTCCATCTTGAGGACACTTGGACGTTCACAGTTATGTTTTAGTTTTGCATCAGGTATCAGCGAGGACAGAAACTATATGATAGTGTCATGCCATGTGTATGGTCCATCTTGAGGACACTTGGATGTTCACAGTTATGTTTTAGTTTTGCATCAGTTATCAGCGAGGACAGAAACATGATGATAGTGTCATGCCATGTGTATGGTCCATCTTGAGGACACTTGGATGTTCACAGTTATGTTTTAGTTTTGCATCAGTTATCAGCGAGGACAGAAACATGATGATAGTGTCATGCCATGTGTATGGTCCATCTTGAGGACACTTGGACGTTCACAGTTATGTTTTAGTTTTGCATCAGGTATCAGCGAGGACAGAAACTATATGATAGTGTCATGCCATGGGTATGGTCCATCTTGAGGACACTTGGACGTTCACAGTTATGTTTTAGTTTTGCATCAGGTATCAGCGAGGACAGAAACTATATGATAGTGTCATGCCATGTGTATGGTCCATCTTGAGGACACTTGGACGTTCACAGTTATGTTTTAGTTTTGCATCAGTTATCAGCGAGGACAGAAACTATATGATAGTGTCATGCCATGGGTATGGTCCATCTTGAGGACACTTGGACGTTCACAGTTATGTTTTAGTTTTGCATCAGTTATCAGCGAGGACAGAAACTATATGATAGTGTCATGCCATGTGTATGGTCCATCTTGAGGACACTTGGACGTTCACAGTTATGTTTTAGTTTTGCATCAGTTATCAGCGAGGACAGAAACTATATGATAGTGTCATGCCATGTGTATGGTCCATCTTGAGGACACTTGGACGTTCACAGTTATGTTTTAGTTTTGCATCAGGTATCAGCGAGGACAGAAACTATATGATAGTGTCATGCCATGGGTATGGTCCATCTTGAGGACACTTGGACGTTCACAGTTATGTTTTAGTTTTGCATCAGGTATCAGCGAGGACAGAAACTATATGATAGTGTCATGCCATGGGTATGGTCCATCTTGAGGACACTTGGACGTTCACAGTTATGTTTTAGTTTTGCATCAGGTATCAGCGAGGACAGAAACTATATGATAGTGTCATGCCATGGGTATGGTCCATCTTGAGGACACTTGGACGTTCACAGTTATGTTTTAGTTTTGCATCAGTTATCAGCGAGGACAGAAACTATATGATAGTGTCATGCCATGTGTATGGTCCATCTTGAGGACACTTGGACGTTCACAGTTATGTTTTAGTTTTGCATCAGGTATCAGCGAGGACAGAAACTATATGATAGTGTCATGCCATGTGTATGGTCCATCTTGAGGACACTTGGACGTTCACAGTTATGTTTTAGTTTTGCATCAGGTATCAGCGAGGACAGAAACTATATGATAGTGTCATGCCATGTGTATGGTCCATCTTGAGGACACTTGGACGTTCACAGTTATGTTTTAGTTTTGCATCAGGTATCAGCGAGGACAGAAACTATATGATAGTGTCATGCCATGGGTATGGTCCATCTTGAGGACACTTGGACGTTCACAGTTATGTTTTAGTTTTGCATCAGGTATCAGCGAGGACAGAAACTATATGATAGTGTCATGCCATGGGTATGGTCCATCTTGAGGACACTTGGACGTTCACAGTTATGTTTTAGTTTTGCATCAGGTATCAGCGAGGACAGAAACTATATGATAGTGGCATGCCATGTGTATGGTCCATCTTGAGGACACTTGGACGTTCACAGTTATGTTTTAGTTTTGCATCAGTTATCAGCGAGGACAGAAACTATATGATAGTGGCATGCCATGTGTATGGTCCATCTTGAGGACACTTGGACGTTCACAGTTATGTTTTAGTTTTGCATCAGTTATCAGCGAGGACAGAAACTATATGATAGTGGCATGCCATGTGTATGGTCCATCTTGAGGACACTTGGACGTTCACAGTTATGTTTTAGTTTTGCATCAGGTATCAGCGAGGACAGAAACTATATGATAGTGGCATGCCATGTGTATGGTCCATCTTGAGAACACTTGGACGTTCACAGTTATGTTTTAGTTTTGCATCAGTTATCAGCGAGGACAGAAACTATATGATAGTGGCATGCCATGTGTATGGTCCATCTTGAGGACACTTGGACGTTCACAGTTATGTTTTAGTTTTGCATCAGTTATCAGCGAGGACAGAAACTATATGATAGTGGCATGCCATGTGTATGGTCCATCTTGAGGACACTTGGACGTTCACAGTTATGTTTTAGTTTTGCATCAGGTATCAGCAAGGACAGAAACTATATGATAGTGGCATGCCATGTGTATGGTCCATCTTGAGGACACTTGGACGTTCACAGTTATGTTTTAGTTTTGCATCAGGTATCAGCAAGGACAGAAACATGATGATAGTGTCATGCCATGTGTATGGTCCATCTTGAGGACACTTGGGCGTTCACAGTTATGTTTTAGTTTTGCATCAGGTATCAGCGAGGACAGAAACTATATGATAGTGGCATGCCATGTGTATGGTCCATCTTGAGGACACTTGGACGTTCACAGTTATGTTTTAGTTTTGCATCAGTTATCAGCGAGGACAGAAACTATATGATAGTGGCATGCCATGTGTATGGTCCATCTTGAGGACACTTGGACGTTCACAGTTATGTTTTAGTTTTGCATCAGGTATCAGCAAGGACAGAAACATGATGAAAGTGTCATGCCGTGTGTATGGTCCATCTTGAGGACACTTGGACGTTCACAGTTATGTTTTAGTTTTGCATCAGGTATCAGCAAGGACAGAAACTATATGATAGTGTCATGCCATGTGTATGGTCCATCTTGAGTATCTACTTCTCTCTTCTTCTACTAGTCTTTAATCAATTTACTGACAATAATCAGATCTCTGAGCTTTGTTAGTATGTATCAATTTACTGGCACTGATTCTTTAACTTTGTTGTTCTTATATGTCTACTGTCTTACCTTCATCAGATCTCATAACTATGTTAATCTTTAATCTATTTACTGACCTTTCTCACATCTGTCAACTATGTTCATCTTTAATATATTCACTGACCTTTCTCACATCTCTCAACTATGTTAATCTTTAATTTATTCACTGACCTCCATTATCTGACTGAGCCTGTCCAGCTCTGGGTATTCCATAATCTCTTCTGCTATCGTCCTCCCCCTACATGTGATACCATCACCTACCATAAATGCAGGACAAGTACAGTTTCTTTCGCCTTCTTTTATGAACGTACACAGTGCCTAAGAGAAAATACACAATATATATATATCACGTAATCGTGTATGTCACATAATCATATGTCACATTCTAGTATATGTCAAATAATCATTTGTAACATTTGGACTAAAATGTTGACTTTTTGTCATTGACTTACATGTACCTCTGAAGTCGTAGTGAGTTCGCCAAATGGCGAAGGAAACCGTCAATAGGGAAAGATAATCCACACGAAGAAAGAAAGCAAAGAACAGCCTTGAATATATATATATATATATATATATATATATATATATATATATATATATATATATATATATATATATATATATATATATATATATGGACAGAAATACGCCACATGTGCAGTTGCCAAAGAAGAGTGATTGCAGAAAAAATCTAGAAATAAAACACAACTCGAAAGAATCGCATGCAAATATAAAAAGATTTAAAAAGGAGAAAAATAATAAAACAGGAAATGGTTGTATCAGAGGAAAGAATTGATACATTATAATTAATAATACCGACATAATAAAAAGGTGGACAGTATACACAGAAGATGTATTCAGGGACAGCAGGGGAAATAAACCAACATTGTATAATTCTCTAGATGGACCAAACAAATTGAAGGCGGAAATAGAGATGGCTATTAAAAAGATGAAAGACGGAAAGGCTGAAGATTCTGACAAGATAGCAACAGAGTGGATACAATCATGATCCAGCTTGGGCATTGATACCATCACATAATTATGTAATGATTTGATGTGACACAGAATGACTGAAAGGAATCGCCACATCTAAAGATCTATCACTAACATGAGCAACAGCATAAAGGACAGAAACGTCATGACGTGTACGGATATACCCTCACTTAAATGTGTGTCCTGATCTAATGAGAGGATTTAAATGTTGGAACATGAGCAATGGAATGATCAGGAAACTGGCGGGGGCGGAGATGCAGTTGCTGAGAAGAATGCTGAGATTAAAATGGACAAAGAAGGAAACAAATGCTGAAGTAATGAGAGCTACAAGTGTGACAATATCAGTGACCAAAATCATACAGAAAAGACATATAAACGTGGAAGGCAAGGGGAGACCACCACATTATCTTCCGAGACTTCATGACTGTCAGAGTCCTAACTATTGGCTCCGTCTAGTTCACTGGACTTAGACAGGCAAATTACAACATCTACGTAACATACACTAATAACACATGAATGCAATTAGAAACTGGCAGGAGCTATCTCCTGAACAATCATTTATTACAATATATTACAGGCTGACAACATAGTCGCACTTCGCGCTCAAACAATCGTTCAACACCAACAACCACGCGTTAGCTCACAATGGCGATCTTTACACTGTCGCCCGCATGATCATTCACAATCACAACTTCACATCATCCCGCACATATCACAGTTCGTACATTCCTCGAATATCAATACACAACGTTCATCTCCATCTATCAGTCACAACACTCTCGTTCTATCGTTCTATCGCTCTCTAGATCTCCACACGTCCGTCCCTATTCGCTGCCTCACACACACTGACTCTCTCTCTCCTCGTTGACCTTCCCACATCACGTGGCTCTGTTCACGGGCTTCTTGCCTGACCGTCCGCTAGCCAAGCCGTGGTGTCTCTTACTGCCCTTTGACCTCAGCTATGCTTACACTGACTCTCGCTTACATACCGGCACTTACATTCTGCCTTACATATAAGACCATGACATTCTCCCCCCGCCCAACCAATGTGGCACTTTCTCTTGGAAATGTGACACATTCTGCTGTTGTTACTCTTGGTACATCTTTCTAACCTTGTCAGGGGATTATATGATCATAAGTATACGCTTGTGACCCTTTTTGCTCTGATCTTTTCCGAGATTAATTTTAACTATTGTTCTCTCTTTTTCAGTACTGAGGTTTCTCCCCCGATGTGTCTCCACCTTGACGTGGTGGGGGAGCTTGCGTGTCCCATAGACCCCATTTGCTTGCCGATGGGTGAAAAATTACATATCGGACAGCTTATGGGATAGGGACCAGACTAAGAGAGACACAACCTGCTGCTCTGCAGGCATAGACTGAGGATAGCAGTCAAAATTTAAATGAGGTGCACAAAGGCAGAATTTCTAGGCAGAATTTCTTGGTCCGGACAAAACTCTTAAGGCTCCCTGTCGAGGGCTGTGGCTGAACGCCTCTAAGCCACAAACCCTCGGATCTTAGAGCCAGGCTGATACCCGTCTACCGGAAAATAGAAACATGATACTGAGCAAGCTACATGCTCAGGTCTGATACATGCTCGAAGGCTCCCAGCTGGGGGATATGAGAGTTTCCCGGATGAAGGGGCCTGGCCGTTTCCCGTTCACTGCTGCACGAAGGTAAGGTGCTGAGCCGGCAGCACATGTAGCCTACCTCGTGAGCGAGTACAAAAAAGTCAGAAAAGTGCCCCAGTCGAAGGGTTACGGAAACTGTCTGTATCTAACTCATAGAGAGTGTAGACAAAAGTGGAATAATGTCTCATCAACGCAAAATGGAACGCACGGCGAGCGAACCTATTGCGTGGTCTGAAGTCACAAGCAAAAGCTTACCGAGTGGATGTCACTCGCAGTCTGACCGCTCCTGGTGTGTGATTGAGCGATCAGTGGCAAGTGGGATGCCCAACACATGGAAGTGAGGAACTAAAGCAGCCATGAGCAGGACGTGGAAACTCCTTGGGTGAGCCCAGTCTCAGAGCAATATGTGCCGGCTCTGCAATTATGGAAGCCTCCTTGGATAGCGAGATAATGCCCATGGTCTGCCCCTGCCTTCCCTTGAGGGCAGACCACGATATCGTTGATCGTTCTATCTTGACCAGCTGAGATGTGGGTGACATTACAACAGTCTAACGTGTCTCGAAACCAGAGGAAGGCTAACCTCACTAAAAAATGCCCGCCGGAAGTCGGAAGTGTCGTCCTACGGGTGGCAAACTAAAAATTGACACTACGCATTTACGTCCGAGTGAAATGTCTCGTCCGAATGTCTCCCGTGCTAGGAACAGCTCTGACTACCTAGTTTCCGAATGCCGCTCTTGTTCGGAACAGCTCTGACTAGGTAGTTTTCCGAATGTCCGCCGTGCCTGGAACAGCTCTGATGGGTACAGGGACAAGCACATGTCCGAAAACTCGCTTAGTGGAAACCAACCGCAGAGCTGACTGGTTTGTGCAGGAATGGCCCAGGGCGAGCGAAATGCCCAATATATTGAAGTGAGGAATTAAAACAGCCATGAGCAGGACGTGACGATTCCCTCGGTAAACCCAGCACCAGAGCGTTATGTGCCGGCTCTGCAATTATGGAAGCCACCCAGGATGGCGGAAAATGCTATGGACTGTCCCTGCCTTCACTTGAGGGATGACCGTGTAGTCTTCGACTGTTCCAACTAGACCAGCTGAGATGTGGACGGCACCACAAAAGTGAGAGTCTCCCAGGATTGCTAACCTGGTCAAAAATGCACGCTAAAAGTCGGATGTGTTGGCCTGAGGGTTTCGACCCGAGGGTGCCTAACCAGACACACCGCAATCACATCTGAAAAAATCACTCCGGATGAACGCAAAGAAGTATTGAGGTTTCTCTCAAGGTTTTGTCGTGGGCTGACAAATGTTCTGGTTGGGTCTACTTGTCATACCTCGTCATATTATTCAACCTCCAATCCGTGACATTATATTCTGTTCATATTACTCAATCGATTGTCTGTGCATTCTCATCTCATAGTTATTGTGGCTATGCTGGTTTAAGGATTCTCCATTGGTTTACGCCTCAAATAAGGCTACAACTTCCTCTTACAGCATTCTTAGACTTTCTCTCTATTCAGACGTGGTTTCCCTCGTCTATAGTTAATGTACCTTACTCGATTCTTTATGAGCACGCTATGTCAATGTTGTGGTCATGGTTCGAATATACTTCATGTATGTAATAGTCCCCCCCCTTACCTCATCTTATGTCAGACCGTGAGTTGTTTCCCTTTTTGGGTACGCCTCGTTTACTGTTATAGAGATTTGTTATTAATCTCTTCGGTTGGCATCACCCTGTTGGTATGTTCATTTTTGTTACACTATTATGATGTTAACTTTGTACCACTATTGCTAAGCGTCATTCGTCGGGCCATCCACCATACGCGAAAACAAGTTTGGTAAAACTCGCATATTGGGATTGCCAGGCGTTGATTCTCAGCATTACACCTTATACTATTCACCACTATACTTACACTCATATGTACATATCACATTATAACAATACAATCTAATCTAATAATAAACTCAGACATTGGATGTCATACAATTAATACATTTACAATAAAATATTCATCGTCGCTGCCTTTATGCACGTATAGGATAATGTTATTGTTATGTGAACGTTATGCACACGGAATTAAATTAACAGTGTTCAATGTTCATTTCCGTGCTGGAGTCTTTGGCATGTCTTCTTTCTCATACGATTATTGACGTCTTCTGTATATCCTGATATTATCTTTCCTTCTGTATAGTGATTAAGACTTTTAACCAAGTTTGGACAATTTGTAAGTCCGTTCTGTAAAATTGCTGGAATTCACACGTATAAAATAAGAATTAATCAAGTTCAGTGGCCTAAATTTTGAGTGTGGCCATGGTGCCTCTGTCTGTGACTGTCTTTGCCATAGTTTGTAAGTTGGCCTCTGGTTTATTAAACTGATCACCGGAAATGAATGTCTGTACTTGTGAAGCTGTCGTCGTTGTTAGTCGATTTCAAAAGGTGAATTCTGTAGATACTCGTTTGAAACAAAGTCAATATGGGTATATCTTACTGTTAGATACCTGAAATCACATGCTGTCTTACTGTTCTGCCGGTGACACTTTTCACGTTGAAGGACCTTTCATGTTGGTCTATACAATGAAGTGTGCTAGTATCATAGCGCTGGAGTCGTACAGCAGACAAGGCAACTCTGGAGTTACTCGATCTACAGATAAAAAGTGGGTTACGGTTAGAATTTTCCGAAGGGTGGGGATTTTCAAATTTCATGTTGAGATCATTTTGAGTGCTATCTCCAAACCTGCACTCGTACATGTGTGTATACATTCAATACTTCAGATAATAATAATACACCATGTATAGTTTTGAAATGTAATCGTGCATGTTTGTATGCATTTCTGCAATTTGTGTATATTTTCCAAAATATGTAGGGTAATTTGTTGCTGATTTTTGTCAGTAATTTCACCGACTGATGCTTTACATTGTTCAGCATAAGTATGTGTCTGAGTTGATTTGACATAGAGTTTATCAGTGGTAACCACAAACTTTGGTTCAACAGTAATGATGTAAGTATCAGAATTAGCTGGTTTGTCATGAGTAAGATCATCTGTGTTGCGTCATGATGATGTGTGACTAACACTGTTAGTGAAGTCAGTTGTTTTGTATTTAACATGAGTAGTGCGAGTATAATCATCCACTGTGTGCACTTGGGCATGTGTGTAGTTAACAGGGAGTACAGAAGGTATAGTATGTACCATGATGATTTGTGATCTTTCCTCGCTCTTGTGAAATGCTTGTTTTCTGTACCTTTTTTCTTGTGATGATACACAGCAGTTTCTGTTTTTTCTTGTTTTGAGATGGTAATCAAGTTGGTATGGTGTGGTACTTTGGTCTGTTCATCATGTTGTTGTATGATGAGTGGCGTAGTTAAGGCAGTGCTTGTTGTGGTGTTAACTTTCTGCCCTGTGTGCGTTTTGGACTCTGTGTAGTCTGTCACATTTAATACATTTCCAATTAATAAATCACAACATGGATTTTCTAATAAAGCACAAGTTACTCTGCCTGATAGGAAAGGTGATTTTATATTGGCCCATGCCATAGGATATTTCTCTACTGTCCCTGAAACAGTTCTGCAATAGATGTACTCATCTAGGTAGTCTTTAGGATCAGCTAGGGTCTTCCGAAGACCGATAAGACAGGACCCTGTGTCGCGTACACATGTGCATACTGTATCATTGATGTATCCTTCATGGAATGTTAGTTTTCCTAACGACAGTCTTGAGGTTTGTTCCTTTCCTCACTTTCTTGTTGAGTCTTACCCCTTTTAAATAAGGCATGAGGCTGAGTGATATTAACAACATTATTGGAATATGGTATGAAGTCTGATGGGTAAAAATCTGTCTGTTTTGCCTTTTCAGTGTTTGGTCTTGTTTTCGTTTTTGTGATGTTTACTTTTTCTAAGTTCTTTGCTGAACTGTCTGTTGTAATGTTTATGGCTGCATTTGCTTTTTCTTTCTGTATTCTTTTTACACCTTCACATTCAAAACGCCTGTGGCCATACGCAAGGCAAAAATGACATTTTGTTCTATATTTCCTTTGATTTACCTTCCCCAGCTTTTGTGCTATAATAGTATTCAGGTATTCTTGATAAGTGGGATTCTTATCGCATATTCCATTTTCTGTATGTGGAGTGTTACAATGTTTGCATAGTACTGGTTTTGTTTTCTGCGGTTTGTTTTGACAATCTGTGGCTGCAGATGCCGTTGCTTTCACAGTAATTTTCTGTTGAGTGTTTTTACTCAGGTCTATACTTTGGTTGTAATATTCGCGGCATTTTTCCATTAAATCTTTGATAGGCTCTTTGTAATGTTCTTCTAAATATTTTCCGCATTCGGCTGGGAGTGTTGCTTTTAGTTTTTCTATTACCAAGAAATTCATTACTTCTTGATTGTTGTCTGTATGTTTAATTACCAATATTAGTTTACTGAGAAATTCTTCTAATTCCCTTATATACTGGGTGAATGACTTATCTGTGGCTGGTTTCACATTTTGTAATTCTACTTTCAGAGTCTCGAAAGAGGTTAGATAGTATTTTAATATGTTTGTTTTAAAGTATTCGTAGTCTGTACTTGGCATATCTGGTGTGATCTCCGATAGTTTTCTACTTTTTATTGGTACGTATGCTTTGTACCATACACTCCAATGATCCTTTGGGATTTTGTAGTCTTGCATTTTCTTTTCGAAATCCTGTGTCCACACCCGTATTAGGTCAGGATTTATCTTACACTTTGCTTTGTCGTGTGCCCGTGTACTATCGAAAGACTTTTGAAACTTCATGTAATGTTTTGTGCCCCAGAAGCGTGAAAAATGTTCATCATCTGAACTCATTTTCTGTTAATTATTATTTACCTCCACCAATGATGATATTTACACAAGAAAATCAAAGAATGCAGATTTGGGTAATTAGCAATCAAAATTAATCAACTTATCTTTATCTGCTGATTACTCGAACGCTTGATGTACAGGAACGTGATTCTCGTGCTGGTTACCGCTGACCTGGTCTGGTTACGTCGGTCGCTGTGTAGAACTGAAACCTGCTGTGGAAAGAAATGATGTTATTTTCGTTCTAACTTTGTTAACAAGTCTCCGATTTATACAAAATTATGAATTGATCTTCTTCTTTTTCAAAAGTAGCGTTCTTTTATGCAATTTACATGGGAATGTGGTTCATGTGAACTTCTGACACCATTATACCTGTCAGAGTCCTAACTATTGGCTCCGTCTAGTTCACTGGACTTAGACAGGCAAATTACAACATCTACGTAACATACACTAATAACACATGAATGCAATTAGAAACTGGCAGGAGCTATCTCCTGAACAATCATTTCTTACAATATATTACAGGCTGACAACATAGTCGCACTTCGCACTCAAACAATCGTTCAACACCAACAACCACGCGTTAGCTCACAATGGCGATCTTTACACTGTCGCCCGCATGATCATTCACAATCACAACTTCACATCATCCCGCACATATCACAGTTCGTACATTCCTCGAATATCAATACACAACGTTCATCTCCATCTATCAGTCACAACACTCTCGTTCTATCGTTCTATCGCTCTCTAGATCTCCACACGTCCGTCCCTATTCGCTGCCTCACACACACTGACTCTCTCTCCTCGTTGACCTTCCCACATCACGTGGCTCTGTTCACGGGCTTCTTGCCTGACCGTCCGCTAGCCAAGCCGTGGTGTCTCTTACTGCCCTTTGACCTCAGCTATGCTTACACTGACTCTCGCTTACATACCGGCACTTACATTCTGCCTTACATATAAGACCATGACAATGACTAAACAATTTCAATGGCAGTTAACGACGTCAGAGAAAGGACTCTCTTTGAATATCAAGAAAAGAGTAACAGTGGTGATATCAAATTAAAAGGTGAACCCCAAATGTGAAACAGAGATTGAAGGGAAAATTCTTCGCCAAGTGGATAGTTTTAAATATTTAGAGGCATTTATAACATGAGATGGAGGATGCACAACAGAGATTAAGAGCAGCATAAGACAAGCAAAGGCTGCATTTCAGAAAATGAAGATTATCTTATGCAATAAGTCACTATCATTGAATGTAAGAAAGAGAGTGCTGAAATGCTATGTGCCACCTGTTTTTCTGTATGGCTGCCTCAGTCTTGGAATGTAAATGAACAAATTAGGAAGAGACTGAAAGCAACAGAGATGTGGTTCCTGAGACGAATGTTGCAAATGCCTTGGACTGCCAAAGTATAAGGCGGCATATTTTTGGGTCATGTGATGAGAAGAGAGGCATTGGATGTCATTGTAACAACTGGAAAGATGGAGGGGAAGAGAGACAGAGGCAAACCAAGAGAAATGATGCTGGATGTATTGTGACGGTGGCATGGATGAATATGAACAGCAGAGTTGATCCAGAAAACTAAAGACCGAGATCTGTGGAGATCATGAACGCCTACGACAGCCGGCATGGCACTTGATGATCATAATATAAGTCTATGGGGTTTATCAATACAAGGGGTGGAAACAAGAAATCAACAGATACCGTGACAAACAAAAGTTAGGTTTGGACGAAACAAAAATTGATGGCGGGAAATGGGAAGTATGGGTATGTTACTGCTATGACTTAAAATTTATTAATATGCTTATAGACATGGTGTACGAGGGCGAGTCAAAAAATAAGTCACACAAATCTGTTGGATGGCAGGTAAATGTAGTTTTTGTTTTCTACAGATGTCATTAGGTGGCAGCAACATCGAACTTTATATTCCCGTTCGTCAGGTGGCGCTGGGTGTCTCATGCGTACGCGCATCGTATAAACAAAATGGCGACTGTACTTACAGAGTGTACAACCAAAGCGCAACGTGCTGTTGTGCGTTTTTTGTGTGGGCAAAAGGGCTGCATGCAAAGGATATTCATAAGGAAATGCTTCCTGTTTATGCTGACAAATGTTTGTCCCGTAAAGCGGTGGAAAGCTGAGTAGAAAATTTTTCTCAACAACGCGCTAACATTGTTGATGACTTCCGATGTGGTCCTCCTGTTGAGATTGCAACAGAAGCATCCGTGCAGAACAAACGAACGAACGGACTTTATTTTCAAAAGGTAACAAATTGGGCACGCAGGCCCGTCTTACATTCGGCCCTTTCAATCACTCATCTTTCGTTCATCAGTAGTGCATAGGAAAAACATTGTCAAATGAATTTTGTAAACATAAACAATGCGTATTACCATGTTATGAGACACATCCAGCACGCACCCACACATTCCCCATTCACCCACACATTCCCCATTCACCCACACATCCTCCATTCACCCACACATCCCCCATTCACCCACACATCCCCCATTCACCCACACATCCCCCACCCAACCACACACACACCCCAGGCACACATAATTTCCCCATCCATCCACCACATCCCCACACCTACACAACTTCCCACCCACACACACACTCCAACCAACCACACATCCCATCCACCCACACCTCAAGCACACATATATTTCCCAACCCACACATTTCCCACCCATACACATCTCCCCAACCACTCACATATCCTCCACCCGTTCAATTACCAACCAACAATCGCCCACCCACACACCTCCAACCACCCAGTCAAACACACACCCCTCAACCACACATCCCCTACGCACACACACATCTCCGCGCCATCTCACATATCCCGCACCTACCCACACACAAATTCCGCACCCACCCAAATAATCTCCCATCACCCCCACCCCACTCACTACTCACAAATCTCGAGCGCACCCATACAAACATCCCCCACCATCTCCTAACCTACACACACTCACCTACGCACATATCCACTGCCCATCCACACATCCTCCACCCACACATCCCGTAATCAAACGTCCCTTAATCACACACATTTACCCATATACAATCACCCACCCATCCATCCTCTACCCTCCACCCATCCCCCAGCCACACATCCCTTAACCACATACCCCTACCCATATACACATACATCCCCACCCACACACACATATCCCCACCCATACATACATCCCCACCCACCAACACATCCCACATTCACAAACACATACCTCCCGTCCAAGCACACCCAACCCACACACACATCCCCCACCCATACACTGATCCCCCTCACACATCTCTCCACACACGTAATTATCCCTCAACCCACCATTTTGTGGGATGTGTGTGGGTTGATGCGTGATGTGTGAATGGGTGAAGGGATGTGTGGTATATGTGTGTATATATATATATATATATATATTTAAGTGTTTGTGTGTGTGTGTGTGTAAGAAGAGAGAGATAGAGAGCGAGAGATAGATAGATAGATATATATATAGAGAGAGAGAGAGAGAGAGAGAGAGAGAGAGAGAGAGAGAGAGAGAGAGAGAGAGAGAGAGAGAGTTGAATTGCATCACTAATTTTTAAGTTACAAAATGTATATGTACAATTTTTCTCCATTTTCTTTACAATTTTGCGACAATGCTAACGACAATCGTCACTGTATGTGTGTGTAAAGTGAGTTTGATCATAATAGTAGGTTGGGAGATGGAGGGATGTGTGTGTGGGCGGATTCGTGATGTGTGTTGGTGGGTTCAGGATGTGTGGGTGGGCGGTGTGGGATTGTGTGGGTAGGTGGGGGATTTGTGTGTGGGTACGTGCGGGATGTATGGGTTGGCGGGGAGATGTATGTGTGTGGGTGGGGATGTGTTTTTGGCTAGGTGGTTGTGGGTGAGTGGGTGGAGGAGGATATGTGGTTGGATGAATAATGGTGGGTTATGGGATGGGTGGGGGATATATGTGTGGGTGGGGAGATGTGAGTGTGGGGATATGTGGTGGGTGGGATATGTGTGCAGGTGGGGTGGTTGTGGGTTTGGGGATGTGCGTGTGGGTGAGGGATGTGTATGGGTGTGGGATGTTTATGTGGGGAGTGTGTGTATGAGTCAGAGATGTGGGGGTAAATGTGTGTGGGGATGTGTGTGGGTTGGGGGAGGGGTGTGTGATGGGTGTGGATGATGGATTTGGGATGTGTGTGTGGGTGGGGGATATGTCTGGCTGGGTGGGGTGTGTGGCTGGATGGACGATGTATGTGTGGGTAGTGAGGGTGATTGTAGTTTGGGGATGTGTGGAGGGGTAGGAGATGTGTGAGGAGATGTGTGTGTGGGTGAGGGATGAGTCTTTGGGATGTGTGTTGGTGTGGTGTTGTGTGGGAGGGGAGCTGGGTGGGAATAAAGGATGTGTGTGTGTGGGTGGGTGGGGTGTGGTTGGGTGTGCGGGTGGGTGAAGAATGTGTGTGAGGGTGGGGGATGTGTGCTTAGATGGGTGGTTGGGGTGTGTGAGTGTGGGTGGGTAGATAGGAGATGTATGTGTTAATGAGTGGGTGAGGGATGTGTGGATGTTAGTGGTTGAGGGATAAGATCGTGTGTCTAGGGATGTGTGAGGGGATGAGTGTATGGGTTGGGGGTATGTGTGTGGGTTGTGTGTGCGTGGATGGGAGGTGTGTGTTTGTGAATGAGGGATGTGTTGGTGGGTGGTATGTGTGTGAGGGATATGTTTATGGGTGGGGAGATTGTGCGTGGGTGGGGATGTGTGTGTATATAGGAAGGGGTGTGTTGTTAAGGGATGTTTGGTTGGGGGATGGGTGGGTAGAGGATGTGTGGGTGGGTAGAGGATATGTGGGTGGGTGAGTGTGTGTAGGTTAGGAGATGGTGGGGGATGTTTGTAGGGGTGGGCTCGGGATCTGTGAGTGGGCTAGGGAAGATGGGAGATTATGTGGGTGGGTGCGGAATTTGTGTGTGGGTAGGTGCGGGTTATGTGAGTTGATGGGGAGATGTGTGTGTGCGTGGGGGATGTGTGGCTGAGGAATGTGTGTTTGGCTGGGTGGTTGGAGGTGTGTGGGTGGAGTAGGATATGTGGGTGAGTGATTTTTGGTGGGTAATGGGACGGGTAGAGGATATGTGAGTGAGTGGGGAGATGTGTGTAGGTGGGTGGATGTGTGTGGGTGGGGGATGTGTGGGTTGGGGAATGAATGTGTGCTTAAGGTATGGGTGGATGGGATGTGTGGTGGATGAGAGGTGTATGTGGGTGGGGAGAATTGTAGGTGTAGGGATGTGGTGGATGGGTGGGGGAATGTATGTGTGTGTGGGTTATGTGTGTGGTTGTGTGGGGGAGTTGGAGTGAATGGGGGATGTGTGGGTGGGTGGTGGATGTGTCTCATAACATAGTAATATGCATTGTTTATGTTTACAAAATTCATTTGACAATGTTTTTTCCTATGCACTGTTGATGAAAGAAAGATGAGTGATTGGAAGGGACGAATGTAAGACGGGCCAGCGTGCCCAATTTGTTACCCTTTAAAAATAAAATCTGTTCGTTCGTTCGTTCGTTCGTTCAACCACTTACACCCACACATCCCTCACCCACTCATCAACACATACATCTCCCATCTACCCACCCACACTCACACAGCTAACCACCCTTCCAAACACACATCCACTACCCTCACACACATCCACACCCACCCGCACACCCATACCCAATCACACCCCCACCCACCCACACACACATCCTTTATCCACACCCATTTTTCCTCTCACACAACACCACACCCACACACATCCGCAAGACACATCCCTCAACCACACACACATCTCCAACAATCTCCTACCCACCCAGACATCCCCCATCTACAATCACCCTCACTACCCACACATATATCCTCCATCCAGCCACACACACACCCCACCCATCCAGACACATCCCCCTACCAAACAGACATCCCCACATCCATCACCCACACCCATTACACACACATTCTCCATCCCACACATATCCACCACACTCACACACACACATTCACCTACACACCCCTCACCCACACACCCATCCAACACACTCCCCACATATTCAACCAACATTCTACACCCACACACATCCCTCACCCACACACACATCCCCACACCCACAACCACCCCCATCTGCAACATCTCTCACCCACCACATATCTCCCACACCCATATCTCCCCACCAACATATATGTCCCCCACCCATCCCATAACACAACAACAATCATCCACCCACATATCCTTCTCGACCCACTCACCTACAATCGCCTAGCCAAACACACATCCCTCACCCACACACACACATCTCCCTGCCAACCCATACATCCCGTACGTACCCACACACAAACCTCGCACACACCCACACAATCTCACCTCGCCCACCCAAACATCCTGAGCCCACCCACACATACTCCACGAATCCACCCACACACACACATCACCCACTATCCCCCAACCTATATTATGAACAATCTCCCACATTTTACACACACAAATACAGTGACGACTGTCATTAGCATTCTCGCAAAATTGTTTTTAAAAAATGAAGAAAATTTGTACATATACATTTTGTAACGTAAAAATTAGTGATGCAATTCAACTCTCTCTCTCTCTCTCTCTCTCTCTCTCTCTCTCTCTCTCTCTCTCTCACTCTCTCTATCTCTCTCTATCTCTCTCTCTTCTTACACATACACACACATATATATATATATATATATATATATATATATATATATATATATATATGCATATGCCGGTCTCTCTGGCTGTGGGGTTACAACACTTTCTCTCTGTAATCCCGTTTATCACGCAGAGTCTCGCAGCGGAGCGAGAACTGAGGTGGTTCGACCCCCGCTCGTGACTTGCGGATACTGAGCCGGCCGCTCAGAAAGCAATGGCAAACTACTGAGCGTAATCTTGCCAAGAGATCAACAGACAGCTGAAAGATGCTGCTGTTGACAGCTAAGTCCTGTAAAAGGATACGCAAAACACATATATATATATATATGCATATTTATATACACACAGACACACACTCACACTCCCTTACTCACTCACACTCACTAACTCTCTCACTCACTCTACAGTAGTGTGAGTGCGATTATAGTAAACATGATAAAATCAAGTGGCATACAAAATGATACCTCGTAATATGAAAGATGAGATTACATATAAAATATGGAATAGCATGTTACATGACATGCATGCGCTCAACTTTCTCTCTCTCTCCCCCCCCCCTCTCTCTCTCTCTCTCTCTCTCTCTCTCTCTCTCTCTCTCTCTATCTTTAGACATACACACACTCTCACACTAATTCACTCTCTCTCACTCACACTCACTAGTGGAGGAGATGATTAGAGGTGACAGGCGGGTAACAATAGACTCTGTGGCATCTGCAATAGGGTGCTCACATGGTTCAGCATACAGCATAATGCATGATCGATTGAAAACGTCAAGGACTGCTGACTAGATAAATATTGCTTCTCCATGACAATGCCAGACCACATACGACTCGATTAACTCAAAAGAAAATTAAGCAATTAAGGTGGGCAGTTCTGGAATATCCACCTTACAGCCCCAATCGATTTCCACCATTTTGGTCCATTGAACACCCACCTTGGCGGGAGACATTTCGCGAATGACGCCGAAGTTGAATGTGAAGTGAAAACGTGGTTTAGAAAACAGAGCACGCAGTTCTATGCAGTCGGTTTGGGAGGACTGATAAAACGATCGGATAAGTGCATCAATGGTGGTGGAAATTAGGGTTAGAAATAAAGGGACAATGTATGTACAACAATAAACTGGTTTCAATTTGTTATATTTAGTTATTTTCTACAGCCATTTGTGATTTACGTATTGACTTCCACTCGTATTGTAACGCAATGACTTCAGGCGGCGATATAAAAGCCAATACAGAAAATCGCTTAAGACGATGAATCATTCCATGGACATTAATAAGTTAATCTTGTGTGTGGTAGAAGTAGGCAGGAGAGGCAAAGGAAGACAGAGCAAGATGCATTTGGGGAACTTAAACAGCTGGGCAACACATAGTATAGGCACCAACAACTTCATCAGACAGGCAGAGGGAGGCACATCCAGATGTATGTGAAGACACATCCAGATGTATGTGAAGGCACATCCAGATGTATGTGAAGGCACATCCAGATGTATGTGAAGGCACATCCAGATGTGTGTGAAAAGCTTTAACAGCTGGGCAACACGTAGTATAGGCAACACCAAGTTCGTTCAAATGTCGATTAACAGAATCGATTGGAGCCATGGCTCCAGAAGTGACAGCCAACGAAGAATGTCGTCAGATGTCAAACCAATGTGTTCCCGTAGTGAATTTGAATAGCGAAGACACAAACAATAGATTGCACGATTTATTGCCTGGCATATTTCGCTGCATCTCGTCAGGTATATACTGCAGAATTCACACAACATAAAGTAAAACAACTAGATAAATCCTTCAAGCTGAAATATACACATATTCACACAGTAATGTCAACAGTCTACCATGGTAATTTCTAACTGACTATGTATTTCTGTTTGCACAAAACTGGCCTATGCAGATGAATCAAATTGTTGATTTGATGGGGGTGGGTTTGGGTGAAAGGCAGTGACACTTGATGAAGTCGGCTGCATACCCATTAGATTGGAGAGTCTGGTAAATGGTGTCCAGTTCCTCGTTTATGGTGTTATGGTTGCAGATCTTTCTGGCTCAATATACCAGGGTTCTTACCTGGCCACACTTATATTGGATAAGTGCACAGTTATTGAAATTCATGGTTTGACCTGTTCATGCTTCTTTTCATAAACTGCTCTGTGAATGGTACCATAATCTCGAGGTCGGATTAGGATATCCAGGAACAATAAGGTCATTTTGGTCGTGCTCAATAGACATTAAAAATTTCAGTTAGAACCGAAAACGTAATCCTGGATGCCGAAGTAAGGAAAGAAATCCAGTCACTGTTAGATTGTAAATTTATCAGTGAGGCGACTACGCTTCTACCCACCCTAGGGACTCACAAACCCCCATACTGTATAACCTTACTAAGATGCACAAACCTGTGGTACCACTAAGACTTATTTTATCTATGGTCAATTCTGCCAAATATAGTGTGGCGAAGTGGCATGTCCATATGATCAAATCATTGTCACAATCATTTGACCGCTTAATAATAAAAGATGTATTTGAACTGGTCGAACTATTGGACACCATCAATTATAAACAATTGTACACGGCGTCATATACATTGCGTCTCATTTCACTAACGTTACCATTGAAGGATCTAAGAAGATCATCGGTGATCGCATGAAAGAGGGGAAACTGAAATTAGGCCTGCCGACATCCACACTCGAATACACTAATACTACTGTGCACATTCAATATTAAATTCAATTGTCTTAAAACATTCTACCACCAAATTGACGGAGTTCTCCAGGTCTTATTCTAGTGGACATCTTTATGGCGTACTTAGAAGACCAAAGAGCCTCGAATATCAAGGGTTTCTTTTTATATAATCTTTACTAGGATGATATATTATGCATCACAGTATCCAGACAACAAGCTGAATCGTTCCACTAACCAATCACCAACCCCACAATAACATCTTTTTGACTGTTGACTGCGAACACGAGATGATGGTACCATCCAAAGAGCAGTCTAGCGAAAAATACTATTTACAGTGCAAGTAGAGGAATGTCCTAAGGAAGTGAGGGAAGTCATCCAGCAATATTTCAAGGTAACGGGGACATTCTCGCTGCTTCTATTTCACCTGCCATCTCCCAACAGAGCAAATGCCTTCAACCAGTTCACGCTAAAAACCTCTGTAGACTTGTTCATGATTCCGCCGGTAATTTTGCACTATGTGATTGAAGAGTTCGCGTCTATGTGTGTGTGAGTCTTAGCTTGGCCTAGCTTGCTGGTCACATGATGAGTTAATGTGTACACCTACTTACCGACCTATCAGCTTGTCGGACTACTCGTACGTTGTCAGTAAGCTTGACTGTTGTCATCATGTTTTCCTATCTGCCTACTTATTTGGCTGACATGTGTAACAATTATAACACAATTATAATATAATGTGTAATACATTCACGATCTACTCACTTCTGGATGGCAGTTTCCATTGAGTTCAAGACACAGATCTACCAGTTTACACTCCAGTCCGTTCCCGCTGTAACCAGTCTTACACACACACCGGTACTGAATCAAAGATTTGAGGTGAGTTAACGTTAATAAAAGACAAATATACTGCACTCCCGACAAGGCAAAGGATAACCAGTCTCATTCAGTTTAAATAAAACACTATGCTTGAGTGCTGCACTGGTTGTGTATGTGTCTGCACTGGTTGTGTATGTGTCTGCACTGGTTGTGTATGTGTCTGCACTGGTTGTGTATGTGTCTGCACTGGTTGTGTATGTGTCTGCGCTGATCTGTACGATGTTTCTGCTGACGGGCGCCATGTTTGTTTCCTAGTAGCATTTATGTGCCAGGTCTATGACAAGTATGGCACCGAGCCTGGCGTGCTGATGTCTCATCTCATTAATATATTATCTAAATCTGAATAGCACACAGAGAGATGAAACACAAAATTACACAGACACGGAGAGAGAGAGAGAATGGGAGAGAGAGAGAGAGAGAGAGAGAGAGAGAGAGAGAGAGAGAAAGTGTGTGTGTACATGAGAGAGGGAGAGAGAGAGAGAGAGAAAGTGTGTGTGTGTACATGAGAGAGGGAGAGAGCAAGAAACAAACGGAAAGAGACACATATAATCAAAAGACAGAGAGAAGAGAAAGAGGGAAGCAGATTAAACCAAAGAGAGAGAGAGAGAGAGAGAGAGAGAGAGAGAGAGGTGAGAGAGAGAGAGAGAGATAGGTGAGAGAGAGACAGACAGAGAGACGGTGCGTGTGTGTATGTCTGCCTGTCTGTTTTCGTGTATGTTATTATGCGTGCATGTGTGCACATTGTATGTGACTTTAATATATTTTCTTTTAGAAGGAGCTAAATATACATAATTGTATGCATTTCATATTGTTATATTCTGCTGCAGCCGCTGCTTCTTTTCGTTTGAGTGCAAATGTGTGTGTATGTTTAACCAAAGACACTGTAAAAAGTGTGCCATTTTATTTCAGAAATCAAAGAAAAGGAAGGGACACAGAGGTGTTTCCAAGGCACCAGGGCCTCGCCGAGCGTCCTGGGCAACAGGTCCCTTCGGGGTCCTGGCTAAAGTCAGTAGGATCACCGATTCCTCCGAAGTCGGAGAGTGTCTGCCTATACGGCGAGGAACCACCAGTCCGCACACCAATAAGCCAGACATGGGACAACGGATACTCACGCAAACCTCAGGTCCTGTATGACATCACACTGATGTTGGACAACAGGATGCCTTCATCCGACATACAGGACTTCGCGTTGGAGCTCAAGCCAACGAAAACAAGTAAAAAGTAAGTAAAGAAAATGAAACCAGACAAACCTGGCCAGGTTCTAAATCCTGACAAACAGCAGACGGATGGCAATCGGGGTGGCTGTCACAAGGCTGGTTTGGCAGACAGCTGAACCCATCCCCATGCCACCCAATGTTACATGTACATTTGGTGGCACCTGGCCCTTCCTGTGAGCATGTGGCCTGTTTGGAGAGAATCAATCAAACGTGACGAACATTAACGACCACGCTTATCGGCATGGCACATGATGATAGCATACAGTGTAACATATATTATCGAATGCCAATAAAACATATTATATAATGTTTGTATAGCATACAGATTAACGTATATTATAGAATGCTAAAAACACATAGCCATGTACCACTCGAGCCAAAGTGCAGTAAGAACACAAGAAGGTATATCAGATATGTTCACAGTCAATACAGGAGAGAGACAGGGATGTGTGCTCTCGCCCCTGCTATTCAATATCTACATAGACAGAATTTCAAAGGAAGCAAGTCTCGACAGAACAGATTCAGAAAATTTAGAACTCTTTACTCCAGATGAAACAACTGACCCACAAGGAATAAATGAACTTCTATTTGCAGACGATCAATGTCTGTTTTACAGCGATGAGGGCAGACTATAAAATCATATTACTAATCTGAGTTCAACCTGCAGCAGATACAATATGAGTATAAACACAGCCAAAACCGAAGTAATGCAAGTTAGCAGATCGCCAGGCCCACTAAGTATACAGATAAATAACACACCTCTGAAACAAGTTAAAGAATTCAAATACCTTCGAAATATGATCACAGAAGATGGCAGATTGGACAGAGACATTGAAATCAGATGTCAAAAGGCTAGTGCACCTACATATCAACTATCACCCTTACTAAAGCATCCAAACATACCCATGTCCGCAAAACGACAGATAATAAACACCATATTCACACCAAACCTATGCTATTGTCAAAGATCTGAATAAGAGTTTACAGAGTTAAGAATATAAGAAATAGAGCTAAGACAGAGACCATTAGAGAACACCAGACAGAAGAGACACCAGCGCTATAAATAGCTTTACAACGGGACACACTTGTGTCAACCAAGAGGGCATTGAGTGTAAGTGAGCGAGGGTTTCCCAAGACACTAAGAAACTCGCCTCGACGAGTAACCATGGATTACAGGTTACTCTAGTTAACTGACCAGCGTGCTGGGACACCACGCACGCAAGACTCGCCAGCGCACGGAGGATCCAACGTCCGTGTTTGAACACGCAACTAGAAGCGTGGCTCAGACTGCGACTGAGACGGCTAGAGAGTAGACGTGTTCCTTATGAATACTATACGTTTATAGACAATAGTGCTTGTTAGGCTTTAGATTCCATTCAGTGATTAATAGTATCATTATCACCTCTTCATTGCATCTGTGTAACGTACTGTGATGTTTATTGTCAATGAAGTATTCCGCTTGCGGAGCTTGTTTGTAATCAGCTCTAAATAAATTGTATCCCTTTTGCAAATGACACGAGTTATTATTTCGTGTGGTACAGAAGTAGGGGAGTCCTGAAATACCTGTCGCAAGCAAGTCGCTGACAGACAGGAGCCCATTTGGTGTCAGAAGTGTCTCAACCAACGTCAACAGGCACCATTTGGCATTATTTTATGTTAAAAGTACCTAAAGCTAACGTGAATTATTTACCATACAATGTCAGAAATAATTTTGTTTTGCGAGTTAACGGTAAACCATCGTGTACATTTCATTTTCTGTGATACAGCCATTAATGTCACCATTCATCACAGTCATTTAGATAGTTATGCAAAATAATTTCCTTTTGCACAAAGAAAATAAATTAGCTACTGACCGGAAGCCATATAACGTAGATATATCAAACAAAATAGAAAGTGAAGACAAGACGAGGTTGACATTCATATGACGAATCATCTTACTAATCATGTCGATCATGTATACTATCATAACATTCATTCTTTAACATCATTTATCATTATCTAGATCACATTTATGATTCATCAGCCGCATGAAATATGAACATGTATTTATATCATATGCATGTTTCTAAAGTATTGATGCTCTACTAAACAGAAGCATCCGTTCTGTTGTCAAGTCGATCATTTTTGTGTGTCCGGAAGACAGCGGTGGAACATCCCAAGGGCCGTATTTTCCGACAAATTAGATGAGTATAATTTTGAATTATTTTGATATTCACTATGTTGACCATGCATCTTTATTTTCAGTGAGAATGTAAATAACTAACACATAACACAAACCATTGTGTAAAACTACTGTGATATCATTGTGAAATAACATAAAGCCACATAATGGCATCATTAAGTGATTGCATCCAGGTGGGCAAAGAACTAGGCCATACTGGAGAGAAATTAGAGAAATGGGCTGATCAAAGATACAAAGAAGAAATAGCTCGACAGAAGGAAGAAACAGAGAGAAAAACTGCTCTACAGAGAGAAGAAACAGAGAGAAAAACTGCTCTACAGAGAGAAGAAACAGAGAGAAAAGCTGCTCTAGAGAGAGACGAAAGAGCATTGGAAAGGCAACATCAAAAAAGAGATGAAGCAAGTAGAGGAAGCCACCAAACAAAGACAGATAGAGGTAGAGTCACAAACTAAATTAAAGATGAAAGAAATGGAGATAGATTCAAACATCCAGATAGCCTCTAGCAAACAAAAGAGCCAGGAAGAACAAAATAAGTTAGTAAATATAAAGGCCTGATCAAACCATATAGCGTAGGCGATTCAATCTCAGTATGGACTGAGAACATAGAGTTTCAGCTTAAGACTCAGAAAATACCATTAGAAGATTGGGCAATGATCTACATGAGAAATCTCAGTGGAGAGCCATTAAAGGTTATAGAATCAATACCTACAGAACTAAGGAGTAATTATCAGTACATCCACGATAGGATTATGCAGCATTTTCTTCTGGATGCCACTGGGTATCAGATTCAGTTTTCCCAAATAAAACCAAAGCCAACTGAAATCTTTCTATATTACATCTCAAATATTCAAAGTACATTTAATAAATGGATTAAAGCAGCGAAAGTGGGCAAAAACTTTGATAAATTACAAGATCTCATGGTAATGGATAAGGTTATATCCACAGTCCCTACACCTTTTGCGAAGTTTCTCCAACAAGCTGACATCGAATCCATTGAGCAACTAGAAAAACGGGGTTCAGCATATTTTTCTTCTAACCGTGACATATTTAAGACCACTTTACATGATACAGAGATCACCGCTTTTGTTAAGAACGTACCTAGTAGATCTTACAATCAGAAAGAGTATCATAAGAAAGACAAACCTTACCAGAAGCCACCACAGTGTGGATATTGTAAATTATTTCATCCTAGCTACTCTATGTGCGACAAAAACCCGGCATATCCCTCATACTTAGAAACCATAATAAAGAAGCAAGAAAGTAGACGAAATTCATTTAACCGTGCTGTTAAATGCTACTTTTGTTCTAGCTATGGCCATTATAGCGCTAAGTGCCTTGGTAGGCAACGAATGAAGGCAAATAATGCTGTGCTCATCGATACATCATCTGACGATGACAGTGAAATTGACTCTGAACTTGTAAATGTATTACCAGAGAGTGAGTGTGAAAGTGTGGCAGTAGTTACTGATATATTAGACTTTAAGAGATGTGACACATGTCACCAGTTTCATGCGGATGGGAAATTGAAATGTGGTCACGTTATACCATTTTCCAACGAAGATGCTAATGCAGCTAGTGCCTCCAGAGGTAAGCTGAAGTTCTACGATGCACTGGTCAATGATCAACCATGCCATTGTTTACTGGATAGCGGCAGCACTTTACTTGGTTTAAGAAAAGAGCTGGTTAGACCAGAAGATTACACGGGTGAATTTGTCAAATGCCGTACTTTCTCTGGAACCATTGAGAAATACCCACTGGCAAAAGCGCATATTAATACCCCGTTCCTTACCGCCACATTTACTTGCGCAATCCTGCAAGATCCCTGCACGGATCTGATTTTAGACTGTTTAGCTTCATTGAAGCAATGTACTGACGTCGACATATTAGCCTGGAAACAAACAAACATGGCTAATGCTGTAACAAGGTCAGATACTCAAACACACTATACTGACCTACAAAATGAGATGTTACAGCTGTTAACACCCAGCGGTGCCAATAACAACACTACTCGACAAGAATTTATCGAGGCACAACGCAGCGATCAAACTATCGCACCTTATTTTAAATTGTTATGTGAGCGAGCGAAAGTGACTAAAAATGCATCTTGGTATTTTAGAATACACAACGGAATTCTCATGCGTTATTACACAAATAATAACCATGAAATTCAGCAAGCGGTGTTACCTGTAACATACCGACAAAATGTGCTAAAGATCGCACATGAGTCACCGTTTGCTGGACATTTGGCCTATGACAAACCCAGAGCCAGAATTTTGTCACACTTCTACTGGCCTAAATTCTGTACTGATATAAAAAATTTTCTGTCGTTCATGTACTATTTGTCAACATCTTGTAAGAAAGGGAAAGCATGTGACGGCCAGAGTTCAACGGTCATTATTAGCATCTAGACCATTTGAGTGTGTAGCGGTCGATATTGTTGGACCCCTAAATCAGATGTCGAGCAAAGGAAACCGATTCATACTTACTCTCGTGGATCTATGTACCAGGTGGATCGAAGCTATTCCACTAAAATACATCACCTCCAAAGATGTGGCAAATGTATTTTTGCACTTATTAGGTCGTTTTGGCTTTCCACGAACTATTCTATCAGATCGTGGAACGCAGTTTATTTCGGCTGCTACGCAAGCCTTAACAAAATTGTTAGGAATAGAACATCATTTCAGTACCCCGTACCACCCAATGAGCAACGGGGTCATAGAAAAAATTAACGGGGATCTCAAACACATGCTGGCGAAGGTAACAGAAGAAAACCCATCTGATTGGGACACGCTATTGCCAGCAGTGCTATTTGCCCATCGAGAAATTCCGCACTCGAGTACGGGTTTCTCACCTTTTGAATTAGTGTAAAGGGCGAACCATCGAGGACCCCTAACAATTTACCATCAGCTAATCACTAGCTTACCAGAAAACCCAACATCAGTAACACCGTATGAGATGGTCACAGAGACACGTGATAGAATAATAATAGCGTGTGTAATAGCCAAATCATCTTTGGAGAGGAAAGGACAGATGTACCGCGACTATGCAAATAAGGGTGCTTAAACAATACACCTTGAACCTAATCAGAAGGTTCTGCTTTTACTACCAGATAAACGTAATTTGTTACTAAACATCGTGGCAAGGGCCATTCAACGTTGAACGGAAAATATCAGATGTCGATTATGAAATATCGATAAAGGGAAAATTACAGATATTTCATATCAACATCCTGAAACCATACTTCTCACGACAAGAACTACCGACAGACGAACAATATGCACCCACACAAATCAATCGGACGACAGACGTACACAACACAACTACACTAGGTAGGGCGACACAGGACAACGACATCGCAAACACACTTAGCCAGGTAACAGCACACACAGCTAGTACAACAACAGTACTGAACGAGACAGATGACGACGGAATAGAATTACCTGTCCCTACAGTAGACACGACTGGGACCATCGAGAGCATACGGATAGAAAGCAAACTTACAGACGAGCAACGACGACAGATGATTTAGCCACTGTTTATTGCCTTCATCGACCTCACAAAGGCATTCGATTTGGTCAGCCGTGAGGGTCTGTTCAAAGCACTAAAGAAGATTGGCTGCCCACCAATTCTTCTGTCCATTTTGGAATCGTTCCACACAGGCATGAAGGGTATAATCAAGTTTGATGGCTCAACTTCAGAAGAGTTTGAAATCAAGAGTGGAGTTAAGCAAGGTTGTGTACTATCCCCCACCCTCTTTGGGATATACTTTTCACTTCTGCTGAAATATGCCTTTCGTGATCAGGATGACGGTATATACATTCACTCACGCTCAGATGGTGGCCTCTATAATGTTCAGAGATTGAAGGCCAAGACCAAAATTAGGAGGGTACTAATCAGAGAGTTGCTTTTTGCGGATGATGCTGCGATTACGACCCACTCTGAGGAAGAATTACAACATCTACTATCTGCATTCTCGAATGCTTGTTCTGAATCTGGTTTAACAATTAACAAAAAGAAGACACAGATTATGTCACAAGGTGCACATGGTGTACCATCAGTCTTTATTGACGACGCCGAACTGGAGATAGTAGACCATTTTACATATCTAGGATCAGAGGTAAATAGCAAATTATCCCTCGATCAGGAGATCAACATAAGATTGGCAAGGCAGCAACAACAATGAACATGTTAGCAAAAAGAGTCTGGGAGAACAGGAAGCTTACTGCCAAAACAAAAGTACTCGTCTACCAAGCCGGTGTCCTTAGTACTCTTCTTTATGGCAGTGAAACCTGGACAACTTACTCACGCCAAGAGAAACGTTTAAACAGCTTTCATATGCGTTGTCTGCGAAGAATACTTGGTATTAAGTGGCAAGACAAAATCACAAATACTGAAGTATTGGAAAGATCAGGTTGTGTGACGGAGTATTCCATGCTCAGTCTTCGTAGACTTAGATGGTTAGGACATGTTAGGAGGATGGATGATGGTAGAATACCAAAGGACATCTTTTTTGGTGAATTACAGAAGGGTAGGAGATCTCAGGGTCGGCCTCTACTACGATACAAACATGTGTGTAAGCGGGACATGATTGATACAGGCATAGATAATGCACATGGGAGCATGTCGCCGCTGAACGTGTTGCATGGAGGGCAACTATCAGAAATGGATTAAAGACAAAGGAGAAAATGATTGCAGATAAAGCACACACAGAGCGTGAGAGACGTAAGATGGTGCAAAATGGTGGAAATGACCATGTTTTCACATGCATCTACTGTGGACAAACATTTGCAGCAAGAATTGGCCTTACCACCGCCATGGGTCGTAGTTATTAAGCCTTTTTTAAGCACAATGTACCAAACTATCGTCTGTCAAGACGGAAAGGTGCCAATGCAATATATATATATATATATATATATATATATATATATATATATATATATATATATATATATATATATATTCCATATATATATATATATATATATATATATATATATATATATATATATATATATATATATATATATATATATATGGAAATGCAAGCTAAAGACAAAATGTCATGGCAGGGCAGACCAGGCCCTAAGCCTTGGTTGGCGGCTGGTCTAGGATCGAAGCTCCGACAGGCGGACAGTTAGAGCATTGCTTTGCTGATCCGGCAGCTTCTGCAGCTTGTCTTGTTCCAGATGTAGAGGTGTTACCTTTCCTCTGGAGTAAACTAGGCAGACCGAGAGAGGGATCATGCTGCATGGGCAACACATGATCTCTATATTTTAGCCCAGGCTTTGTGCTATGGAGAGGCAATAACTCCATCCCTGGTCTTAACTAGTCTCGGAATCAAAGCGAGAGGCAACTGTTACGGGTTATAAGTCCTTGTCAGTTGGCGTAGACATGGGGTGCCACGCGTTGCCTCTGACGGTGGGAGACACCTATAGTCACTGATCAGCTACCGCCCGCCTCAAGCTGGGCAGCCCCCAGCCAATTGGGTGCTGATCCGCCACAGCCTGCCTGCTTCAATGGGTGCTTGGGGCTAGGACAAAATCTGAATCGCAGGCTGTAAAACCAATGCACCAGGTACAAACAAAAATAAAAATAGAAACCTCAAGCTACGGCTTGCAACCTGGAACGTGAGAACCATGTGTCCAGGATTTTCCACTGACTTGACCAATATTGACGATGTGAGAAAAACGGCTGTGATTGATGCCGAACTCAATCGTCTAAACATTGATATTGCTGGCCTGCAGGAGACTCGCCTCGCTGAGGAAGGGTCACTCAGGGAAAACAACTACACCTTTTTCTGGAAGGGTAGAGGGCAGGCAGAAAAAAGGCAACATGGTGTGGGCTTTGCAGTGAAGAATTCGCTACTGGGAATGATTGAAATTCCAGCAGGAGGAAATGAAAGACTATTATCACTGCGCTTGGCAACCTCTTGTGGGTTTGCCACCATTATTACTGCATATGCACCGACACTCGATTCCTCTGATGATGTGAAGGATTCGTTCTATGAGGAGTTAGACTCCGTGATCAAGGCAGTTCCAAAATCTGACTACATTTATATGCTCGGTGATTTCAATGCTCGTGTGTGCAAGGACTCGAGTTCATGGCCAGTGTGCCTTGGAAAATACAACATCGGTCGCATGAATGAAAATGGGCAAAGGCTGCTGGAGCATTGCACCAGTAATGACCTATGTATTACAAACTCTTTTTTTAAAACAAAAGAGATGCATAAGGTCACATGGAAACATCCAAGATCCGGCCATTGGCACCAGCTGGACTTCATCATCACACGGAGACAACATCTGAACCATATATCATTGACTCGTAGTTACCACAGTGCTGACTGTGATACGGATCATTCTTTGGTTGTTGCAAGGGTTAGACTGAGACCAAAGAGAATCTACACAGCTAAACACAAATCTAGCCTCAGGATTAATATTATTAACAGTCATGATCCTGAAAAGTGCTTTCAGTTTCAACAGCAACTTGAAGACGCTTTCACTGATACACCAGAAAATTGTACAGTAAATGAAAAGTGGGGTCAAATTAAGGAAACTCTTTATAAAACTGCCGTAGGGGTTTACGGCACTGTGGATCATAAGAGGCAGGACTGGTTTGCGGCCAACATCGAGACTCTGCAGCCCTTGATTGATAAGAAGAAAAAAGCTCTCTTAAGAAACAAGGAAAGACCAACGCGTAACACTCTGAGTGAGCTTAGGCAAGCTAGGAAGGATGTGCAAAAGGCTGCCAGGCAGTGTGCAAATGATTATTGGATCAAGTTATGTGAGTCCATTCAAATCGCAAGTGATAAGGGAGACATAAGAAGCATGTATGAAGGAATAAAGAACGCCTATGGTCCAGGGTTCAAAAGAAGTGCACCATTGAAAACCTTGACTGGAGAAATCATCACTGATAAAAAACAGCAGATGGACAGATGGATAGAGCACTATTTGGAGCTTTACTCAAGTGAGACCAAGCTAGCGGATGATGCCCTCAACGCCATAGAGGCTCTACCAACTCTTGACCACCTGGACACACTTCCCACCATAACAGAAGTTAAGTGTGCTATAAATGAACTTGCATCTGGCAAGGCTCCAGGTAAGGATGGGATTCCAATAGAGGTTATCAGGAGTGGGCAAGACACACTCACTATACAGATCCACCAGCTAATAGAGCTATGCTGGCGTGAAGGACAAGTCCCACAGGATTTCAAAGATTCAAGCATCATATCACTGTACAAGAACAAGGGCGATCGGAGCGACTGCAACAACTATAGGGGTATCTCACTTCTGTGTATTGTTGGAAAAGTATTTGCCAGAATTGTTCTGCGCAGACTTCAAGTCCTAGGAGATCAAGTCTACCCCGAATCACAGTGTGGCTTTCGACAGAACCGGTCTACCACTGATATGATATTCTCATTGCGACAAATGCAAGAAAAATGCCGTGAACAGAATCAACCACTGTTTATTGCCTTCATCGACCTCACAAAGGCATTTGATTTGGTCAGTCGTGAGGGTCTGTTCAAGGCACTAAAGAAGATTGGCTGCCCACCAACTCTTCTGTCCATTGTGGAATCGTTCCACACAGGCATGAAGGGTACAATCAAGTTTGATGGTGCAACTTCTGAAGAATTTGAAATGAAGAGTGGAGTTAAGCAAGGTTGTGTACTAGCTCCCACCCTCTTTGGAATATACTTTTCACTTCTACTGAAATATGCATTTCGTGATCAGGATGGTGGTATATACATTCACTCACGCTCAGATGGCGGCCTCTACAATGCTCAGAGATTGAAGGCTAAGACCAAAATTAGGAGGGTACTGATCAGAGAGTTGCTTTTTGCAGATGATGCTGCAGTTACGACCCACTCTGAGGAAGAATTGCAATGTCTACTATCTGCATTCTCCAATGCTTGTTCTGAATTTGGTTTAACAATTAGCAAAAAGAAGACACAGATTATGTCACAAGGTGCACATGGGGTACCATCAATCTTTATTGACGACGCCGAACTAGAGATAGTAGACCATTTTACATATCTAGGATCAGTGGTAAATAGCAAATTATCCCTAGATCAGGAAATCAACATCCGGATTGGTAAGGCAGCAACAACAATGAACAGGTTAAGAAAAAGAGTCTGGGAGAACAGGAAGCTTACTGCCAAAACAAAAGTCCTTGTCTATCAAGCCTGTGTCCTTAGTACTCTTCTCTATGGCAGTGAAACCTGGACAACTTACTCACACCAAAAGAACAACTTAAACAGCTTTCATATGCGGTGTCTGCGAAGAATTCTTTGTATTAAGTGGCAAGACAAAATCACAAATACTGAAGTATTGGAAAGATCAGGTTGTGTGACAGTTTATTCCATGCTCAGTCTTCGTAGACTTAGATGGATAGGACATCTTAGGAGGATGGATGATGGTAGAATACCAAAGGATATCTTTTTTGGTGAATTACAGATGGGTAAGAGAGGGTAAGAGGTGGAATGAGTATATAAGAGAATTATATGAAGGAGAAAGGGAAGAATTAACAGAAGATAGTAACTTAGAAGGTCCACCTATTCTGAAAGAAGAAGTCGCTGACGCTATGAAACGTATGAAGAAAGGAAAAACAGCTGGGCCAGATGAAATCACAATAGAAGAATTAGAAGTATTGGGAGAATTTGGAGTAGATATATTAACCAAAATGTTGAATGATATTTACAGCAGTGGATATTTACCCAGTGATATGCTGAAATCTGTATTTATAGCTATACCAAAAAGACCAGGAGCAATTGATTGTGAAGATTTTCGTACAATTAACCTTATTAACCATATCTACTCAGAATCATAATGAGAAGAACCAAAAAGAAAATAAAAATGGAAATTAGTGAAGAACAGTATGGATTTGTGGAAGGAAAGGGCACAAACAATGCAATTTATACATTACGGACACTAATAGAAAGGTCAATAGAGAAACAGAGAGACATATATTTGTGCTTCATAGATTATACTAAGGCATTTGATAAAGTAAAACATGATGAACTGATTAAAATGTTGGAAGATATCAACACTGATGGAAAAGATTTAAGAATAATAAAGAATATTTACTGGAACCAAGTAGCAGCAATTAAAATGGGAAATAAAGAGGGTAGTTACGAACAGATAAAGCTAGGAGTACGACAAGGGTGTGTCTTGTCACCAGATCTTTTCTCCCTGTATAGCGAAGTAATAATGAGAGAGATCAAAGAGATGCCAGGAATACTAGTTGGAGGTTATAATATAAATAATATACGCTATGCAGATGACACAGTATTGGTGGCGGATAATTCAACAGACCTACAACAATTATTAGACGTTGTAGTAACAGAGAGTGCAAGGAAAGGACTCTCCTTGAATATCAAGAAAACAGTAACAATGGTAATATCAAAGAAAATGGTGACACCAAAATGTGACATAGAAATAGAAGGGAAAATCCTTAACCAAGTGGATAATTTTAGATACCTAGGGGCATTTATAACATCAGATGGAAGATGTACAACAGAGATTAGGAGCAGAATAGGGCAGACAAAAGCCGCATTTCAGAAAATGAAGAGTATCTTATGCAATAAGTCACTATCACTGAATGTAAGAAAGAGAGTGCTGAAATGCTATGTAGAACCAGTTTTGCTGTATGGCAGTGAATCTTGGAATGTAAATGAACACATTAAGAAGAAATTAGAAGCAACAGAGATGTGGTTCCTGAGACGAATGTTGCGAATTCCTTGGACTGCCAGAGTAACTAACGACGACTGCCTGAAACAGGCTAACGAAACTAGAACATTATATACAACAATAAGACAGAGACAAACAGCTTTCCTCAGTCATGTGATGAGAAGAGAGGCATTGGAGAACATCGTAACAACTGGAAAGATCGAGGGGAAGAGAGGCAGAGGTAGACCAAGAGAAGTGATGCTGGATGGATTGAGACGGTGGCATGGAGGAATATCAGCAGCAGAGTTGATCCAGAAAACCAAAGACCGAGATCTACGGAGAGCCATGAACGCCTACGCCAGCCGGCACGGCACTTGATGATGATGATGAAGAGATCTCAGGGTCGGCCTCTACTACGATACAAAGATGTGTGTAAGCGGGACATGATTGATACAGGCATTGATAATGCACATTGGGAGCAAGTCGCCGCTGAGCGTGTTGCATGGAGGGCAAATATCAGAAATGGAATAAAGTCAAAGGAGAAAATTATTGCAGAAAAGTCACACACCAAGCGTTTGAGACGTAAGATGGTGCATGATGGTGGAAATAAAAACGTGTTCACATGCACCCACTGTGAACGGACATTTACAGCGCAAATTGGCCTTATCAGTCACACTCGCTGCCGCCATAGTTAAAAGTTATTATGCCTTTTTAAAGCACAAACTATCGTCTGTCAAGACGGCAAGGTGCCAATGATATATATATATATATATATATATATATATATATATATCTTATATATAAATTAGGATCTCCGTCTGTCTGTCTGTCTGTCTGTCTGTATGTCCGTCTGTCCTTTGTGCGCTCGCGAACGGCCCATCCGATTGAGATGAAATTTTCTACACGTCTTCTTTTCATTCCAGTGCAGCCCACTGTGATATTTTTTTAGTGTGAAATCGGCTGCTTACCCAATATTATTTCATTTTTCACTTTTCATTGTAATTTCATATATCTCAGGGGACTTAACTCTGTAAAAGTTATTTCAAGGGGCATAACTTTTCTGTATAACTTATAGTCATATTGTGGCATCGTTTTCAAAGATTTATAAACTCTTTGTCCATAGTTATGTACCGGCATATGAGTTATAATAAATAATGATACAATCTGTAAGGCATTTTCAAAGTTTTCATAAAAATAATGCACAATGCATAACATTGTAACTCATCTTTTTTTGCTTAAGAAGTTACTGTAGTCATGCAGGTGATTAGAAAGCGTTTTCATTAAAAATAATGGATGGTGTGTGGAAAGACATTCTTTTAAGTTACTTTTTTGTGTGTATGAATTTAATGAGACGCTACCCGCCAGGACTGGGCGAAGCCACGCCGGGTCAGATAGATAGACAGACCCACCTTTTCGCTGAAGTTGTCTACTCCTCCTTTTCCTTCTTCTGCTGATGCTGCTGCCGCCGCTCCATTTACCCAAGTTAATTGTTGGGGAAGATGTAAAGATCTTTCAAGTGCTCTTTCTAATGCTTTTTGTAAGTTGGTCTTCGTTTATCTAAGGTTGTTCTAACTGCAACCAATAAATGATTAGACAGACAGGCAGACAGACAGACAGACAGAGAGGGAGGGACGGACAGACAGACAGACAGACAGACAGACAGACAGACAGACAGACAGACAGACAGACAGTCGGGAACGGGAACTTATATGACTATTTATATGAATTAAATGAGATTCTCGCCATCAGGAGCTGGGCGAAGCCGGGCCGGATCAGACAGACAGACAGACAGACAGACAGACAGACAGACATATAGACAGACAGACAGACAGACAGACAGACAGATAGACAGACAGACAGACAGACAGACAGACAGACAGACAGACAGACAGACAGACAGACAGACAGATAGTCGGTAACGGGAAAGGGAACTTATATGACTACTTATATGAATTAAATGAGATGCTCCCCACCAGGGACTGGGCGATGCCGGGTCAGACAGACAGACAGACAGACAGACAGACAGACAGACAGACAGACAGACAGACAGATAGTCGGTAACGGGAACGGGAGCTTATATGACTAATTATATGAATTAAATGAGATGCTCCCCACCAAGGACTGGGCGAAGCCGGGCCGGGTCAGCTAGTATATATATATATATATATATATATATATATATTCTGAGATGTGGATAATAATATTGTATCATCAGAATATCAAATCTCTTGTGTTTCATGACCCCGATATTTAAGGCATCATATTTCTCCTTGGTTATATAATCTCTGACGTATCTCATTACATTTTCGGCGTACATTTTAAACAAATCGGGGGACAGCACACAACCCTGACGGACTCCTTACTTGATGTCAAACCAATCTGATGTCTCGCCATCTATATTAACCGCTGCTTATTGATCTAGATAGAGCATTTTTATGAGTTGTACTACATATGATGGAAAGCCCATTTCCCTCATGATTTCCCAACGTTTCTGATTTGTACACAGTCACGTGCCTTTGAATAATCAACAAAACATGAGAATAAATATACATTAAATTCTCCACACGTCTCTATTACCACAGCATATTGATAATGTGATCCCTTGTTCCTCTTCATTGTCGAAATGGGTTTGACCCACGTTAATCTCTTCTTCCATTTTCTTATGAAGGTTTCTCATTATGATGTTTAGTAGAATTTTACTTGCTTGACTGATCAGGGCAACAGTTCTATAGTTAGTGTATAATTTCAGGTTGCCATTTTTCGTATTATAATGAAGATAGTTCTCTTCCAATCTTTTGGCACATATAGAATATCCACATATTATATATTATAGAATGTCCACATAACATAGTATACCAATATGGCTTAGAGGAGTGTAGGGGTTTCACAATGCCCCGACATACGGAGTCGAGGGTTCGATATCAGCTGCGGGTGATTTGGAAGCAGACCGCCTTGCGTTGATTTAAATGGTAGGAGCGACGGTTGTTGAGAAAGTAATGGCAATCTAAAGAACGTGCAAATTGCCTAGTAAATAACAAACAGCGAAATAATCCTGGTGTTGGTTACGATTTCCTGTAAATGACAACTACTAAAGTATCATCAACATCATCATCATTTATCATTTCCATAAGCGTGGGCGATCATGTTTCGCTATCTCACACGATCACCAGAGTCGTGGATCAGCTCTGTATTATTCTGACGACAACGTCACGTGACAAAGCCATCCAGATATTTACTTATCTGCCTCCCCTTTGTTCTTTTTCCCTCAATTTTGTCAGTTGTCACCAAGTTCTCTAGATGTTTTCTTTCATAACATGTCCAAAAAATTGTGACTGTCGATGTCTGATTCCTCTTATCAGTTTACGGTTTTCATTTGCTTCTTGCAGAACGTGCTCATTGATTGTTCTGTCTCTCCGTGGTTTTCTTTGCTCCTCAGAAACAACATTTCGCCACCATTAGATGTTTTTCAGCTTGTCTGCTCATTGCAAATGTTTTACATCCATACAAAAGTACAGATTCCATGTAGCACTTCCGCACTCTTTTTTCCTCATTGCAAATGACATCTTTTTATTGGTCAGTAAGTGTTTCCATCATGCAAAAGGCTACCTTTGCATTAGCGATTCTTGTTATAATCTCTTCAAGGCACCTCCCATCAGATGTTATTACTGTTCCGAGATAGTTGTATCGATTCACTTCTTGAAGAATATTTCCAGTTACCCGTATGTTACATTGTCGTATGTCTTTCTTCTTGGTGACGACTATTATCTCTGTCTTCTTACTATTTAATTCTAACCCTAGTTGTTCACTATGCACACTAACCGTATCTACTAAATGATGCAGAGCCTGTTCATTGCGTCCAATCAATACTGTATCATCCGCACAGCTAATGTTACTGATGTTATGTCCCCCAATGGTCATTCTTCTCATATTTTCTAAATTTCAAACAATATTTTCACTTTTTGGTGGTTGGGATGGGGAAGGGGTAATCTGGAGACATTACACATCCATGATGCACATGTCTCTCAATAGGCTGCCATTGACTTAATTCATTATTAACCTTTATGGCAGCTTGTTGATTCCAATATATGTTTTTACAAGTCTAAAGTCTTTCCCATCAATGTGAAAATTTGCAAGCATTCTTGATCATGTTGAGATGTCTTACATTAACTAACGTATACCTTATATAATGTTTGTATAACTGAGAGCATTCAACGTTTCTTTAATTTACAGAATGCCTGTATAACAAAGAACAGAATAACAGATAACTACGTAAACAGACGAAACAATAGAAAACATATTGAGACCTGCTGGTGACAAGGGTTGCTTCCTTCTGTACAGAGGTCAATCATCGAACACTTGTCCCCATCTTCCTCATAGCCAGGTAAACAGTGACAACTGTGGACATTTTAATTATTCAATAAGTGTTATGACATTAGAAGAAATATACTATAACATAATTGGAACCTAAAGTATGAAATTAGAGAAAATAAACAATTACATTAGAGGAAATAAACTACAACATTAGAGTGGATAAACTGTTATACCAGAGAAGATAAAATATATTAATAGTGAAAATAAATACAATTGTGAACATTTTAGTTATGTAACAAGTGTTGACACATTATAAGGAATAGATTATAACAAGAGAAGAGCGTAAACTATAATATAAGAGGAGATAAACTATAACATGAGATGAGGTAAACTATAACATGAGAGGAGGTAAACTATAACATGCGAGGATGAGAGGAGGTAAACTATAACAAATTTTAACATGAGATTAGCTAAACTATATCATGAGATGAGGTAAAATATAACATTTTTTTTTTTCTTTTTTTTTTTTTTTTTGCATATCCTTTTTACAGGACTTAGCTGTCAACACCAGCATCTTTCAGCTGAATGTTGATCTCTTGGCAAGATTACGCTCAGTAGTTTGCCATTGCTTTCATTGTTTTCCCCGTAAGTTACCGATGCGATTCGAACCACTGCTGATTTGAACCATCATCACGTTACCAACGAGAGTATACGAGATTACGGAGAAAAGTCATAACCTCTAAGCCACGAAGCAGGCAAAATATAACATTGGAGGAGATAAATTATATCAATAAAGGAGGTAAATTATAACAATAAAGGAGGTAAATTATAACAATAGAGGAGGTAATCTATAATATTAGAGGATGTAAACTATAAAATTAGAGGACAAAAACTATAGCAATAAAGGAGGTAAACATTAACAATAGAGGAGGTAAACATTAACAATAGAGGAGGTAAACATTAACAATAGAGGATGTAAACATTAACAATAGAGGAGGTAAATTATAATAATAGAAGAAGTAAACTATACAATTAGAGCAGGGAAACTTTAACATAAGATGCAGTAAACTATAACATTTCAAGGAGGTAAACTATGACATGAAGGAAGGTAATCTATAACATTAGAGAAGGTAAACTATAACATTAGAGAAGGTAAACTATAACATTAGAGGAATTAAACTATAACATTAGGCAATGTAAACTATGCAAAATAGATTAGTAAAGTTTAGGATTTGTTTGCTAGAATTAGGCCAGAAAGACTTAAGAGTAGAGAATGTTCATTTAACTTTCAATATAGAATCTTCACAAACCTTACAGTATAGAATGTGCATATAACTTAGACAATCGAATGTTCATATAAATTAAAATAGAATATTCATATAACTTATAATAGAATGTTCATAAAGCTTACAGTATAGAATGTTCATATAGCTTTGGGTAGTTGAGTTAGGTGAAGATCCGACATCATTGCACTCGGGGCATTCCCATGTGCATTCATTCCTAATCTTCAACAGGCAGCGAAGAGTTCCAATGCTGATAGTTCCAATACAGTCTTATAACATGTCCGTCTTGCTTTACCTCTGAGTGGCGACTGTCTACCTAAGTGGTTCTCAACCGGTGGGGAATTCCCCCCAGGGGGGAATTTTAGGGTTTCGAGGGGGGAATTATGATTATATCAAGATCGCATTAATACAAGAACCATTTACTTGATATTGTTTTTCCCTCTAAATTTTACAGTTCTGTACTTCTCGTCCTAATAAAATTCGTTTGATAACGTAAGTAGACCCGCAAATCACGTTTTCTGTAGATGTCTAGACTTGTTCTAGTATGTGTTATTAAATTTAGCTTCCATTTTTATGTATACTGTCTAAGGGCGGGAGGGGGTGGAATTTATAGGCAGGAAATTCGAAAGGAGGTGGGGTATGACGTTCTGAACGTATGGTAAAGGGGGGCATGGGCCAAAAAAGGTTGAGAACCACTGCTACCAGAACTTCTGACCACGCCTGCTGCCTCATTCTCTCTAGACCATGATACTCAATATTTTCTGCATTGTACAAGAGGTCTTCTCCGCATCTGATTTATCATGCATCAAATCACCCCCCAATGATGCGACACTAGCCAATCTATCTGCCTGTTCATTTCCAGCCACACCAGAATGTCCTGGAGAAAACATCAAGCGAATGCTCACAGCCCGCGACACCTAAACTGATGAATACCATTCAGCACAAAGCATATCAGTAGTCACTTTTGTCAACTTGCTTGGTAAATCAGTCACAAGCACGACAATGTAATCAGCTTGTTCTCCAACCAGTGGAAAGCCGCAGTAACCTCCCCCACCTCCATTCTCAGACTTGAGGTTGTAGTGTCTGTCATATGCCAAGCGTTCCTTATGTAAACAGTGGCAACTGGCTTTTGTTATGAATCACCAGGCACTTTTTTAATTGCCTCCTATAACAGAGTCCTCGGTATATATAATCGCATCGTCAGGGCGAGATAAGTCCTGAATTAATTGCTGAATTTCTACTTCTGTAGCACCTGCTGGCCACTCCTTACACAAAAGTCCCAATGTGAGTTTAGAGTATAGAATATTCATATAACTTACATTACAGAATGTCTATATACCTCTAAGTTTGTGTGTATAATGTTCATATAACTAAACGTATTGAATGTTCATATCAATTACAATATAGCATGTTCATATAACTTAAAGTGTAGAATATGTATATAACTTAAGTATGAGAAATTCATATAACTTACAGAATAGCATGTTAGTGTATCTTACAGTACAGAATGTTCGGATAATATACATTATGTAATGTTTATGTAACTGACTGACTTACGAAATTTTGAATTTTTATTGAGGCAGAATCTCACTATAGAATTTACTTCCCATGTCGACAAAGCTTACAATTAGTATCAGGACATGTCTTTGTGGGTAGTGACGGCCTGTAAGATACTGACCACACCACAAATCGAGTGCCGATTAGTCTATACAAATATGGGGATAGCACAACACGCCCAATATTCCGCAAAGTATGTTTAATCGGTACTTTCATTGTTTAACATACAGTGTTATTATCAATATCACAGATGTTCTCTACCCATCTGTAATATCGTCTTCCTCTTACATGCTCCCCTCCACATTTCTCGCCAGCATCCTTTGACAAGCGACTATACCTTTTTATATGGCCAAGGTTCCTTAATGGATTGATCTCTAAGAATGCTCATGACCTAAACTGGTTCTCCTTTCCCCCACCTATCGTTCCCTGGCATTGCTTGTCTATGTCAGTTATCACAACCCGGGGAACATTCATGGACGACTGGAGAAACTAAACGATGAACTCAGGCGGAACCTGATTCGGAAAACCCTCATAGTACACACAGACCAAGACGATAGGGAAGCCGATGAATGTATTAAAGATCTACGGCTCTTGAAGAGAAGCAGCAAGGTTTGTGGCCTACTTGAGACATGTCTAGATGTACAGCGAGTAACGGAAACAATTATAAGTGGTTGGAGACGTACGAATGTGGGATCAATAAATGGGGAGTTGCATGGTACAAAATATGTTAATGTACAGGTCTGAAATTCCATGGCATCACTTTGAAATCGCGCTTACAGGTGTAATGGTGGTAGTTGCACATCTGGGGATATGTAATCAGCATGTGATGTGATATTTCACTATTTGCTGTGTATCCATCTTGTAGTGTAGAGCAGCTTTTGTGATTCAATAACGCCATGAGCTACACCGAAGGAAGTACAGCTACTGGTAGGGTCTCGCATGTCGGACAGTTCGAGGACTAGGGATCAGACACAGTGAGACACAAACCTGCTGCTTGTAGATAGACTCGATGACATTCAGAAACTAGGTAAAACAACCCCGAACAAATGCCAGTCGAGGTCGGATGTACTGAGCCACACGCTTGAGAAAACAGTGCAACGCGTTTCACATCATGATGTCAGAAATTCAAAAGCAAGGTTTGCCACCTTTCATCATGTTGATACGCTTCTAAGAAACCTTTGGACTCAAAACACTTTTCCTGTAACATTAACTAATTGCATAGTGCCACGATAATTTCATTCTGTTAGAGTGACGCGTTACTGAATCTTCCCCTTGAATCTCAACCATGTTCAAGGTGATTTCTTGTTTTACATTTTGTCAGACTGCTAAATAAATCTGTCTTCACCTAATGTCCACTTGCCACTTGCACTGTTTTTACCATCTGTGACAATAATGGGTGTGTGATTTTAGAGTCTTCATGGCGAAGTGGTCAAGCCGTTTAACTCGGGCTCCGGAGGTTGTGGGTTCGATTCCGGACCGCGTCCTTCGGTTCACGAGTTAAATTTTTCGGAGACTCCTGTGGGTCGTCGCTAGAGCCACGGAGTTCGTGCTTTGTGCGACGCTTTCCGCGCTGCGGAAAGAGACCGAGCCATATGGGATAAAACCCGGTGCAATGAAGTCGACCCTGTCGACTTTTAAGCGACATTTATTTTTATAAAGCTTACTTTCTCCCTTTGGCGTCAATCGGGAATGTCTTGGGATTGAAAAAAGTTAAAACCCATATAAACCATGGTCATACACAATATGTACCTCTCAATGTCTTCTCTTTAACCCAAATAAAACATAATCACACACTATCTATACCTCTCAATGTCATCTTCTCTTTAACCCATATAAAACATGATCACAAACACTATCTGTACCTCTCAATGCCATCTTCTCCCAGGTAACATTTGGCATTCACAGGACAGAGGTCATCACTTTCACAAGGAACCATCTCTGTATCACAGTTTTGCCCGTTGTATGGAAACTTGCAAGTTCCAGACCGGCATTGGCCAGTACCTTTTGGACCTGAGTCACACTGGCCAAACTGGCATGTACATGCTGTAAATTATAAATGATATTTGGTAAATATATCAGCAATACATCCCTGTCATGGAAAGTTAGAACAAGAATGCGTGCATGTTACATAGAACCAATGTTGACATAGGGCTGTAAACCCTGGACAATCAGCAAACAAACAAAACAATCCTTTTACGCCAGGAGAAAAATAGTTCTACAGACAACATGGGTAAACTAAATACTTTGGAAGAAGTTGAGACACAAAGACAACTTACCACATACATCAGAAAGAGGCAGTCATTTATTCACACATCACGTTAGAAAAGAAAATAGGCCATAATGTAACAGCTGGAAAGAATAACGGGAAAAAAGACAGAAAGAAAAGAAGAGAAGAGTGTGAGGTCTTTTAATAATGGAACTGAAAAACAGCATCAAACAAATTAATCATAATACATTATGTTGGAGGAGATCACGCCATATGGAGAAGCGTGATGCCTATACCCGATGGCAAAGCAGTCGATGATGATGATGATGATGATGATGATGATGATGATGATGACGATGATGATGATGATGATGATGATGATGATGATGATGATGATGATGATGATGATGATGATGATGATGATGATGATGATGATACTATATATAAACAATAAATCCATAATCAATAGGTTGAACAATGTATTCCCCGGCATATCTCGCGGTATCTCGTCATGTGCATACTGTAGAGTTATATATGGTATGAAAATTGAATAGATGAATTACATTGTGTCTGAGATAGACAACACACATAGCCAATGATACTGTTGGAATGCAGAGCAACTGTTATCCACACCGTAATCGCAGATTCACTACTAAGTATTTGAGAATTCAAAACACATGTTTTAAACTCATAATGGTAGGGGTATCAGCATATGTTGTTATTCTTGTATAGTTCTTCAAATACAATACATAAACTGCCTTTGTTGACACATGGTTGCAATTTAAGAGGTTTTGAATGATGGCCGTGGCTGGGATTTTACTCAAGGTGCCAAAAGGTTTCCAACTAACTAACCAAACCAACCCAGAAGCCAAACAAGGTTTGGTGAAGTGAAATGTGGTGGGCACGCTTGCAAGAGGAAGGCAATGGTCTCATGTGGTGGGCATTATCAAGAATTTAAGCATGCAAGACGGAGACACTAGTTGCATGTAGTGGGCAATATCAAGAAATAAAGCATGCCTGTGTGACTGCGACGTGGAGAACGGAGTCTTGAAGAACATTGCATCCAGTCTGTAATGCAATGATGGCACTGGATGATGATGATGATGATGAAGGTTTTGAACTTACGCTCATTACAGTGAGGTCCAAAAGTCTTATCGTTTGCACACTGGTTGCAGGCGGAACCAACAAAATGCTTATTACATGAACACACGCCTGTTCCTCTATCACCATCTGAGCACTGGACAAGTTGGAGTCACCGAAAGAGAAAGGAAACAATTATTTTACATTTGTAATATTATTGACACAATTTTATGATAATGTCTGTGTTGTGTATCAGGGGTATCAATGATACATGTTTTACAACATCCTGTGGTGGGATGAGTGACTCACTCACAGATTTGCCATCCACTTCTAACGACGTACCTTCGTCCTACCACGCTTATGTTATTGTCAGCGTAACCTCCCAGCTATTACACGAACGTGCCCGTTACAAATTAGAAACTCTACCTACCAACTACTTGACAACAGCTTACCGATTAGAAAAATTAACCACAAATCACTTGGCAAAAGTTTACATATTAGAAAAATTAACCACAAATCACTTGGCGATAACTTACACAGAACTATTAACCACAAATTACTTGGGCAACAGCTTACACAGTAAAACAATTAACCACATATTACTTGGGCCACAATGTACACATTAGAATAATTAACCACAAATTACTTGGGCCACAATGTACACATTAGAATAATTAACCACAAATTACTTGGGCAACAACTTACACATTATAAAAATTAACCATAAATTACTTGGGCAACAGCTTATACATTAGAAAAAGTAAACACACATACTTGGCAACAGCTTACACATTAGTACAGTTAACTACAAATTACTTGTGGAACAGCTTAGACATTAGAACAATTTACCACAGTGTTTCCCAACCATTTTTGTGCTATGCCCCACGTAAGCCTTTCTAAAATTCTTATGCCCCCCCCCCCCCCCCCGCAACTTATGCATCATTTTTAATATTCAAAAATTGAAATTGTCACTAAAGAAACTTGAATTTTTTTTTTTTTTTTTTAAAGAAGAGCTCACGGTTCCCAGAGGGGCCAGAGGCCCCCCCCCCCCTATGTCCCCCGTCCCTGTGCCTCGGGTGAATTTTTTTTTTTTTGGGGGGTGGGGGTGGGTTGGCGGTTACCCCAGACAAGCTGGTTCCCCCTTTTTTGTGTGGACCTTAAGTCTCACTGTGAGTTATTGCCCACAGTGGTCCACCAGGCCCACATCTAAGGTGAAGATATGTGATGTGTTTTTATTTGATCATCCCGGCCCCCGACCAGACCAGGCGCACTACTGGAGGGGAGGGGGGGGGGGAGCAGCAAATGCACACGATCCTAGCCAAAGGACCGATAATCACTAAGAAATTATTGAGCAAACACAGTAAGTAAATTTTCAAAACATATAATGGAGAACTGACATTTAAGTAAAAAATAATTTTAATGAAAGATTTTTCTGTATTGTTTTAATTATTAGTGATTATTGAAATTTAGTGAGATCCGTGCTCGTGATGCTTTTTGCAAAGAGATTTTATGTCAGGTTCCAATTTAATGAACTTCAGTCTCAAGTCTCCCCGTTTTGTAATATCCAGCCGATTTATTCCATTTTCGAATTGCCCCCTTTAACAATCGAATTGCCCCCCCCCCCCCCTGTGGGGCGTGGGCCCCACGTTGGGAATCACTGATTTACCCCAAATCAGCTGAGCAACAGCTTAGACATTAGAAAAATTAATAACACATTACTTGAGCAAAAGCGTACACATTAGAAGAATTAACCACAAATATTTAACTACTACTATCTCTACTACCATATACCCAGAACATCTCACGGGGAAAGGTCCTCTACTACCATATACTCAGAACACCTCACGGGGAAAGGTCCTCTACTACCATATATCCAGAACACCTCACGGGGAAAGATCCTCTACTACCATATACCCAGAACACCTCACGGGGAAAGATCCTCTACTACCATATACCCAGAACATCTCACGGGGAAAGATCCTCTACTACCATATATCCAGAACACCTCACGGGGAAAGGTCCTCTACTACCATATACTCAGAACACCTCACGGGGAAAGGTCCTCTACTACCATATACTCAGAACACCTCACGGGGAAAGGTCCTCTACTACCATATATCCAGAACACCTCACGGGGAAAGGTCCTCTACTACCATATATCCAGAACACCTCACGGGGAAAGGTCCTCTACTACCATATATCCAGAACACCTCACGGGGAAAGGTCCTCTACTACCATATATCCAGAACACCTCACGGGGAAAGGTCCTCTACTACCATATATCCAGAACACCTCACGGGGAAAGATCCTCTACTACCATATATCCAGAACACCTCACGGGGAAAGATCCTCTACTACCATATACCCAGAACATCTCACGGGGAAAGGTCCTCTACTACCATATATCCAGAACACCTCACGGGGAAATGCACTCTACTACCATATATCCAGAACACCTCACGGGGAAAGGTCCTCTACTACCATATATCCAGAACACCTCACGGGGAAAGGTCCTCTACTACCATATATCCAGAACACCTCACGGGGAAAGGTCCTCTACTACCATATACTCAGAACACCTCACGGGGAAAGGTCCTCTACTACCATATACTCAGAACACCTCACGGGGAAAGGTCCTCTACTACCATATATCCAGAACACCTCACGGGGAAAGGTCCTCTACTACCATATATCCAGAACACCTCACGGGGAAAGGTCCTCTACTACCATATATCCAGAACACCTCACGGGGAAAGGTCCTCTACTACCATATATCCAGAACACCTCACGGGGAAAGGTCCTCTACTACCATATATCCAGAACACCTCACGGGGAAAGGTCCTCTACTACCATATACTCAGAACACCTCACGGGGAAAGGTCCTCTACTACCATATATCCAGAACACCTCACGGGGAAAGGTCCTCTACTACCATATATCCAGAACACCTCACGGGGAAAGGTCCTCTACTACCATATATCCAGAACACCTCACGGGGAAAGGTCCTCTACTACCATATATCCAGAACACCTCACGGGGAAAGGTCCTCTACTACCATATATCCAGAACACCTCACGGGGAAAGGTCCTCTACTACCATATATCCAGAACACCTCACGGGGAAAGGTTCTCTACTACCATATACTCAGAACACCTCACGGGGAAAGGTCCTCTACTACCATATACTCAGAACATCTCACGGGGAAAGGTTCTCTACTACCATATACTCAGAACATCTCACCACGACACGGCGCTTGACTGGTTGTCCGTATACTCAGAGCACTTATGCCCAATGTTCTTCGCTGAGTAACACACGGTCATTTTTTGATTTACCCACAAATTAGAATATTTCAGGCATGCCGATCCTTATGTTTTTGGGCTGTCACAAAGCTAACGGTGAACTGCTGCCAAGCCTTTACTTGGATCTGAATAAACAACATAAAAGACTCGTTGGATGTAAAAATGTACATAGATACAGGCACACGTTTTCGACCGAAACCTGTATACGGAACAACAACAATATATAACAAACGAACAACTCAAATTATTATTTTCCCTAACGGTTGTCTAATCAAGGAGACCAGGCAGTCATTAGATTGGACAACTTTTTCAGGGTGGTAATAAATGGTGTTGTTCGAATAAAATATATATGTTCTATTATTCCGTTCTTGTTGTTTTGTTGGTAATGACTTCCGTGGAGCTTCAAAGTTAAACTGCGTTTGTATTCGGATTCATGTCTGGACATTGCCCACCAAACGCAATCTGTAAGTCCAGCATTCCTATATCAGACGTCTCTACATGTTTGTTGGAGTGACCACTTATAAGTCATTAAATCAGATGTCTCTACGTGTTTGTTGGAGTGACCACTTATATGTCCTTACAGCAGATGTCTCTACATGTTTGTTGGACTGACCACTTATATGTCCTTACAGCAGATGTATCTACGTGTTTGTTGGAGTGACCACTTATATATCCTTACAGCAGATGCCTCTACGTGTTTGTTGGAGTGACAACTTACATGTCCTTACAGCAGATGTCTCTACGTGTTTGTTGGAGTGACCACTTATATGTCCTTACAGCAGATGTCTCTACGTGTTTGTTGGAGTGACCACTTACATGTCCTTACAGCAGATGTCTCTACATGTTTGTTGGAGTGACCACTTATATATCCTTACAGCAGATGCCTCTACGTGTTTGTTGGAGTGACCACTTATATGTCCTTACAGCAGATGTCTATACGTGTTTGTTGGAGTGACCACTTGTAAGTCCTTAAATCAGATGCCTCTACGTGTTTGTTGGAGTGACCCCTTGTAAGTCCTTAAATCAGATGCCTCTACGTGTTTGTTGCAGTGACAGCTTTAAGTCCTAAGTGCAGACGGTTAAGCCATTGTCATGTTTATTCGTCTCTGCTTTCAGAATCTGTCTTAGACCTTAGGCAGATCACTACCCTAGCAGAGCCTTATACTGACTTTGGACTGTATCTTATATTCACATCAAACTGCGCAAAGGTAGGCTAATCAAGACGGTTTAATCCAAGCATTTTAATTCGGGTGTATCTACATTACACGACATAAGAAGAACAATTACAAAAAGTAGATCCATGTTCCGTTAAAACAGACACATAACAGATGAGCATTCAACAACTAACACAAGAAGACACACCTGATGAGATATGTTTCTACAAAAACGCGGCCACTGACCTTTCCGTTTCCACTGCAAGGATTTCTGGAACCTCCAGGACAAGGGAGACAACTGTGGCCATAGAAACCCTTACAACATGTCGGTCTCTGTGTGACGTGTAGTAGATTTTACAAATATTATTATGCGAACAACACTAACACAATCTGAGAGCCTTATTTATACAGCCTGCTCCGTGGCGAAGTGTTTACTAACTCAGTTCGTGATCCCGAATACCCGCCTTCGAAACACAGCTGTGCGGTATTTGTCAGCAGACCGCGTTGTGTTGGTTTTTACGAAATGGTATGGGTGCTGGTCGTTTAGAAAGCAATGGCTACCTGCTGAACGTAATCTTGTCAAGACATCAAAACAGCAAACATGTTGGTGTTGATTGCAACTTTTTTTTTTTTAAATTGCTTCTTTAAACAAGCATTTTATACAAACACATATCACTTAGCATGTCACTAAACTCAACATCTGAAGAACACGTGCAAGTATCAATACATGGAAACAACACAGCATCTGAAAAACACATGCGTGAACCCCAATTCACTTCACCACTATCAACAACACCACTATCCACATCACATTATCCACACCATCATAATCTACATAACGACTATTCAAATCTACACTATTCACTTCACCAATATCCACATCATAATTAACTATATCTTAGTTATCCACAGCATTCGTATCCACATCATCACTATCCCCATATTTCATTATCAACTTCTTAACTAACCACATCAGCACTAGCCACAACATCATTAGCCACATAGCGACTATTCGCATGTATACTATTTACATCATAATTGTGTGTGTGTATGTATATATATATATATAGGACGTTACGGTCAACATCAAAATTTTTCAGCTGCTGTTAATGTACTAGGCAAGATTACGCTCAGTAGTTTGCCATTGCTTTCTGGGCGACTGGCACACATACCCCGTAAGTTACCAATTTGGCGAGAGCCGCTACCTATTCTCGCGCAAATTACGTTACTCGCGAGAATATACGGGATTACGGAGAAAGACGTTAACACCTAGGCCAGGGAGATCGGCATATCTATATAAAATCTCAAGTGTGTGTGTGTATGTGTGTGTTTGTGTGTGTGTGTGTGTGAGAGAGAGAGAGAGAGAGAGAGAGAGAGAGAGAGAGAGTGTGTGTGTGTGTGTCACGAGAACGACTTTTGTCTGCCTTGTGGACTAGGGGAAACAACCCGTTAATACCCTACCAGGTCCCCTCAGGAAAATGATCCCCCTTGATTTGACCAATCTAGACGGTTCCAAAAACAAGACCTGTTGAACAGAGCTCACGTACACTGACTGCGCAGGCGTCGCGCGCATGCGCTATTCATATAGCCATCGGACAAAGCCGTAAGTTGAACTGACTGAGTCCAATCTGCCAGACCTTTAGTTACATTGTGCCTCCCTCTATTTAATGCTGAGATGACAAGATGTCTTTAACGGTTGCAGAGATCCTCGACATTGTCGCCAGCAGACCAGTTGTGCCACAATACGAAGGTATGTTGAGTAACATAGTTAATTAGCGTTGTGCCAGCAGTCGGTAACCGCGGTAGTGTTAGTCGACCGTGTAAACATCGCTGAGCAGGAAAGTAGGTCAGGTGTGAACTGATAACAATGGTGTGGGCCTGTAGTTAACGGTTCGGAGTCGTGTAATTACGGGTAGCTTGACGCACGGATATTTTGTCTCCTAGCAGCACAGGGCTCCTTTGCACCCACGTTAGGTTGGGTTAAATGTATCAGGGTACCGAGACCTTTAACTTGGGTACATACATCGCCCAGCTTCCCGAAGTAGAGCGCCGGCGGACCAGCAGGGGAACCGGAAGTCGAGGAGACCGTTGCCTCTACTAGGACATGTGTGGTATCGATCAAAATGACTTTTCGAGCAAAAGCGATTGCGAGGCTGGGCAGAAGTATCGGAGGTCGTTTCAAGGTCGTGACTTGAGTCGAAGGTCGTTATCGCATAGTGGGGCGACCACTGACGTTTTTGTTTGGCTTTTCTCATATCTGTCTTTTAGTTACTATAACTTAACGGAATACCAGCTTAATATATAGTTGATTCAGGAGAGGACGACAATGTGGGACAATCAACCGGAAAGACAGAGCTGTTCACAAAGAACAGTGACACCGTTCTAAATGCTCCTGCCCTTGACACGGGAGGAGATAATGATGTGTGGATATCTGCTACATGGAGAGGATGCCATGTGTATCATATTGGATTTGGACATATGGTACCTTCGTCACGATACTACTGACTGGTAATAGGAAAGTGAACCAGGGAGATTGGATAGAACCAGGAGGGGGTTCGGATGCACCACCACCGGCCCTGCTTCAGAGCCATTCTGCCTTCTATTACTAAAGATTCACTAACCATATATGCCATGTAGAAGTCTTTCAGGGTAGAACGAAAGCTCCGGAATGAGAGACTGACTACTTTGGCCCAGCTATACTCCACTACGGGGAAGACGACGCAGTTCTGATAGCGGCCTGATTTGTCCTAGGCCCATTTCAGCCCCGGCACCTGAGAACAGCACATGAGGGAGACGTGACTCTTATATGAAGAGCCCCTAATGCCGATGAGAATCTGTTAGAGTGATTACGCTTAGGGTAAGCTTGGTACATGATGCTTTCACCGAGTGTTGTCCTCCACAGATTCTGCCTTCCAGTTTGAGAGGTTGAACTACTGGTGACGGGTTCAGTGATAGGGACCCATGCGAGAACGTGGTCAGCAGTCCGGGTGACACCGACACGTATCCCAGGTGTATCTCCATCTGTGTGTCTACCAGTCCCGAGTGTAGGGCCAGCTACCGCTTCGCCACCGTCAGTGCCAGAGATAGTCAACCATGGCCACTTCGCATGTTGGTCGACTTCACTTACTGCAATTATCTATCTGGATTGTTTGTTCGCCATGTGAAGACCCAAGATTGTACTTTATCAGAAAGAATACTTTACCATCAGTAATTTGTGCCAAGCCACTTTGGCTCATGTTTCTGCCGCAATGCAGAACTACCGCAGACTTTAGAACTTCCCCAGGAGCGGCTGAGTGTGTGCTCCCACACGTTATCTGAACTTTACATTAGTCATCAACAGTGACCGATGGAGTGGCACTCACCTACCCGGCTACACTAGATATAATTTGACTTATAGAGAGAGTGTGGACCGGACTTCGACGTAGTCCCAGCAGAGTAATTTCGTGGACTGTGTAGAGGACCGAAGAACCTCCACCTTTCCAGAGAAGACGGGATCTTGGCTGGAGGAGTTGATAGATGCGGTATTATCAACGATTCGTGGCGTACTACACTACACTCTTCCAAGGATGACAATAACCGCCTGAGGCTACTCCAGTGCTTCCTTGTCTAAACCTAGCATCCGCTAGGTCGATCTCATTATCATCCGCATCATCCTCATTTGTATAATACACATTCGTTGCCATAGATAGATACCAGAGTTGAGTCATGCATTCAAAGCGAAGTAATAGGGTCACGTCCCGAAGTTGAGTGAGCGAGAGATAGGCATCCAGAGGCGGGTGGGGTCAAGTCAATATTTCCAAGCCTAAAGACATCCCGTAGTTAAGTTGTGGTAAAATTGGGGTATGGCGTGACGTCAGTAGAAAACAATGTATTGGGCCAATTTGTTCCATCAACACTATAAATGCCGATCGGTACCGTACTGACATTCTGGAACCATTTCTTAGAACAGCTAAATGAACGTAAAGTTGAAGTAACGTGTTTCCAGCAAGGTGGTGCAACTGCATCATTGCGTTGTTTAAGTTACATTTTCGAAAATAGCATAATAGCCCGTGGACTTTGGCCTTCTGGTTCTCCAGATCTAACTCCATTATATTATTATATATGGGGATTCTTGAAAATAAATGTAAACTCAAATAATGTACACACAGTAGAGGACAGAACAGCTGAACGAACGAACTTTATTTTCAAAGGTTTACAAATTGGACACGCAGGCCCATCTTATATTCGGCCCTTTCAATCACTCATCTTTTGTTCATCAATTGTGCATGTTACATTCACATAGCACTAAATAAACATTGTCAAATGAATGTTTTAAACATAAACTATGCATATTACCATGTTATGAGACAGGCAAGCAGGCAGACACACATGCATTCATCACATACATACATACATGCATTCATCACATACATACATACATGCATTCATCACATACATACATACATGCATTCATCACATACATACATACATGCATTCATCACATACATACATACATGCATTCATCACATACATACACACATGCATTCATCACATACATACACACATGCATTCATCACATACATACATACATGCATTCATCACATACATACACACATGCATTCATCACATACATACATACATGCATTCATCACATACATACACACATGCATTCATCACATACATACATGCATTCATCACATACATACATACATGCATTCATCACATACATACATACATGCATTCATCACATACATACATACATGCATTCATCACATACATACATACATGCATTCATCACATACATACATACATGCATTCATCACATACATACATACATGCATTCATCACATACATACATACATGCATTCATCACATACATACATACATGCATTCATCACATACACACATACATGCATTCATCACATACATACACACATGCATTCATCACATACATACATACATGCATTCATCACATACATACACACATGCATTCATCACATACATACATACATGCATTCATCACATACATACACACATGCATTCATCACATACATACATACATGCATTCATCATATCCATCCATCCATCCATCCATCCATCCATCCATCCATCCATCCATACATACATACATACATCCATCCATCCATTCATGCATGCATACGCACATACATACGCACATACATACATACATACATACATACATACATACATACATACATACATACATACATACATACATACATACATACATACATACATACATACATACATACATACATACATACATACATACATACATACATACATTCATCATATCCATTCATCCATCCATCCATCCATCCATCCATCCATCCATACATACATCCATCCATCCATCCATCCATTCATACGCACATACATACGCACATACGTACATACGCACATACGCACGCAGGCAGGCAGGCAGGCAGACAGGCAGGCAGACAGGCGCGCAGGCAGACGCGCAGACAGACGCGCAGACAGACTCGCAGACAGACGCACAGACACACGCGCAGACACACGCGCAGACAGACGCGCAGACAGAAGCGCAGACAGACGCACAGACAGACGCACAGACAGACGCACAGACAGACGCACAGACAGACGCACAGTCAGACGCACAGACAGACAGACAGACAGACACACACAGACAGACAGACACACAGACAGACACACACACAGACAGACACACAGACAGACACACAGACAGACACACAGACAGACAACACACACACAGACACACACAGACAGACACACACACAGAGACAGACAGACAGACAGACACACAGGCACACAGACACACAGACATAGACACACAGACACACACACAGACACGCATACATGCACACAGACACGCATACATGCACGCAGGCAAGCAGGCCGGCAGGCAGGCAGGCAGACTAGTCTCTCTTTAACTCTATGTTCTCTCTCTCTCTCTCTCTTTTTCTCTCCCCCCCCCCCCCCCTCTGTCTCACGCCTCATTCCTTCATATCCTCATTCATATATACAGCAAAGCACACATATACACTTCTTCCCTTTAACACATAATCGATATATGCATACTTTCACACACGCAAATACACAAATACTCACACAATCTTACACCCACACAATCACACACCAACACTCTCTTCCTTACATACACGCACATATATCCACTTATATTCCCAAACACTAAATCTTTCATTCATTCATACTCTCTCTCTCTCTCTCTCTCTCTCTCTCTCTCTCTCTCTCTCTCTCTCTCTCTCTCTCTCATACCCATATAAATATTCAACCATACATAAAAGCACTCACACATACGCATTCTGTTTCACACACTCACTCACATTAATATACACAGACTCCCACACTTGCACATAATACATTGACAACTGTCATGAGCATCCACACAAAAATGGAAACATATATTATATATACGCATTACATATCATAAAGTACATTAATACTATAAAACAGGATAATGATAGCTAAAACTGATAAAGCAGTGCAATAGTTATCATACTGTTCCCTACGAATTGCGCTCCTCCGCCCGAAGTCGTTGACACAATGCGGGGTGCAGGGATTGTAATCGTCGCTTATCCACGTTATCATTATCCACATCTTAATTGTCCATATCTTCAATATTGACAACAAGCCTATCCACACCACCCTTAAAAATATCCTTAGTGTTCACAACATCATTATTCACATCATGAGTGTTTACAACACCATTATACATATTATCATTATCCAAATCATCATCATCATCATCATCATCATCATCATCATCATCATCATCATCATCATCATCATCAATAACCACGTCTAAAATATCACCATCTAAGCTATCATCATATAGCCTATCCCCATCACCACTTTCCACATCAACTCTATCTACGTCTACACTTTCCACATCTACACTATAAAAATCACCACTATCCAGATCACCACTATAATCATCTAGACTATCCACATCTAGTATATCCACGTGCACATTATCCACAACTACACTATCGACAACTACACCTTCCACATCACCACTATCCACATTACCACTATCCACATCTACACTATCCACATATGCAGTATCCAAATTACCAGTATCCATCTCTGCAACACAACCCCCACGATGGTAGGACTTCAATACCGTGTTGGGAGAAAAGTCTCTTCACCAGCCTCACTCCCATAGATGCAAACTGTTTCTATGACTGGAATGTTAATGCATCAAACACTACAGTTAAAACTCAGTCTTGTATAGGCTACACAAATCAGCTGTAAGTTACCACGAAATCTTACCTGGACTTTCCTTAGACAAATCGTATAGCAAAATAGCCCGTAGCGGCGTTCTGGAATCACACAACCCCCGAGACCAGCGATGCCATAGTATCGATTAACAAATTCATCCCAGCGGTCTCGATGGTCAAGCCATGGATCATAGGATCTACCGTAAAACCATAGCAAGTTGTTTATAAACTGCTCTTCACAGTCTTCCCATTCATTCTGCAGAAGACAGCAATGAGACGTTCAGTAAACAGAGGTGGGCACGATTGATTGTGAGTTTTTTTTTTTTTTTTTTCCTGTTACCGTTGCGTCAATTACAAATTTAAGATAGGAGCACCCGATATTTTTTCCAGCAGGGCAATGCTAGTGTGTTGGGAAACGATCAGGAGGACAAACTGGTTGGATCTGCACATGTGTGTGGGGTTTTGGTGCATGATAAGGCAGATACGTTCAGGGTGATGCTGGTTCTTGGCTTAGCTAAACACCTCAGCATAGACAGAAAACATGTACATTAGCTTTGCTGTAGTGATAAGTACAACATAGTCAAACATGTTACATGGCATGATGGCATACTAACATAGATACATTTACACAGACACACATATACACATACGTACATGCGAACATACTCTACATAAACGATGTGCAGACACATATACACACATACGCACAAACTAAAATCACCATCATCACCACGCGCTATGCTGATAAGTGTGGGCAGTCATATTTCGCCATCGTACACTATCATCAGCTGATAAGTGTGGGCAGTCATATTCCGCCATCGTACACTATAATCAACGAATGAATTACCAAAATACGATAAGTAGATTGTGAGCTTTACTAGAACACGATTACAAGAAACGAAATGAAATTGAGGCCAAAGCTTTCGTCAGCACAGAACAAAACAACACAGACACCAAACTAATAAAATAATCACTACATAGAAAATACAGAGATTACATAGCTGAATCCTGTCTTGGTATGTGTCTAAAGCGCTAGCCGTTTGATGAGTGTGGAGACGGCTGGATGTGAGGATTGAAACGGGTCGATAGGTAATAGGGATTGGCTAAGATCCCCGATGGGTGGGTGGGGGGAGATCACCCATGTGGGCGAACAGTGAAGGGCGAATTAGTGGGTGAACTAAAGCCGGCTCTGTGGCGAATGTTTTAGTTCGCCATTCAGAATAGCCAGTTGGCGGGCGTTTGGAATGCAGTACGCCCTGTGTTGGTTATCATAGGATAGCATGATTAACGGTCGCTCAGAAAGCAATGACAACAATCGAACGCAAACTTGCCAAAAAATCACTAACGGCAGAAGTAATGCTAGGGATGATGGCAACGCTCTGTAAAAGATACGCTATCACGTTATTCTAGTAGGCTATACAGCAGCGGGGAAGAGAGGGAGAGAGAGAGAGAGAGAGAGAGAGAGAGAGAGAGAGAGAGAGAGAGAGAGAGAGAAAGGGAGGGGGGAGTTGGAAGTTAAATGAAACTATGTTGGACATTAAGGCCGTGAGGGGAGAGTGTCCCCAATTGGAAGATAAGGCGGTTTTCCAACGTCTTGCGATCACGTTCGTGAGATGCGCACGATTTGAGCGCCGTGACCTGTATGTCCGCCACGCCACGGTGGTCAGAACTGTTGAAGTGCATGGGCACCGGTTTCTGGGCACCAATGCTGATATCAGATAGTTGTTGCCTTAATCTGTCAGCAAGACGTAAGCCTGTCCACCGATATACCTCATGTCGCAACGAGTGCAGACGATCGCATAGATAACGTTGCGACTCGTGCATGAGAAACCCTCACGAATGTGGAAAGTGGTCTTGGGGAATGCCAGACTCTGGGTTTGAAGTACATATGGGCAGGTATTAGAACGTGATCGATGACAAGCCATCGTACCAAGAAGAGACGTATGAGGGTGGGGTAGACTACTATGGACCAGCACATCCCTGAGGTTACGATCCCGCCTATTAGTAACCAGAGGGGCCTCTGAAAAGACATTGCGAGTGATCGGGTCTGCCTGGAAAATAGATAGATGCCTAAGGAGGATATTCTTGGCAGCAATCTTGTGGTGATGGTAGGTTAATGAAAGGATCGGCCTGTTGTTTCGTGGTTTAGGCCTGGAGGAGAGAGCCTCGGTAGGACTGATAAACTGACAGCGGTAAAGGGCTGTAGACAAAACTTTATCAGGATAGCCACGAAGGCGGAAGAAATCCAACATTTCGTGGGCTTTTTGACGAAAGTCGTTATTATCCTGACAAAGCTGTCGGAGACGTAACAATTTGGAGAAAGTAATATAGTCTTTACAAGAGGGGGATGCGAGGAGGTGTAGAGAAGGAATGCGTGGGAGTCAGTAGGTTTATAATAAACCGTCGTACGCAAACCAGCAAAACCTAAAGAGACTGTTAGATTTAGGAAATTGACAGCCGACGAAGAAATAGTGGAGGTGAGTCTGATGCTAGGATGAAAGTTGGAGAAAAAAGAAATGAAGTCCTGGAGATCTGACAAGGGCATGTCTGAAACACCGAAGCAGTCGTCGATGTATCTCCTGTAGAGCTCCGGGAGCCTACTGGTGTATTGACTCCATACCTGGTGCTCCAGATAACCATGAAGAGGCAGTCATAGCTAGGACCCATTTGGTGCCCATGGCCACACCTCTGATCTGGTCCAATAACATGCCAAAAGTATTTACAGTCTCCTTCTATCCATCATATGCCACGCGGTAAGCGTCGGCGGTCATGATTCGCCATCTCACTCGATCACCAGAGTCATGGATCAGCTAAGTGTTCTTGTCTCGGCCATACCACGTGGCCAAGCTATCCAGGTATTTTCTTGTCTGCCTTCCCCTTGCTCTCTTCCCCCTTGATCTTGCCTGTTATCACCAAATTCCCACATTTATTTCTTCTCTTCCCGACTGCCTGAGACAGTCTAATGCAACTGGAATATTATATACAACAATAACAAAGAGACAAACAGCTTTATTCGGTCATGTGATGAGAAGAGAGGCATTGAAGAACATCGTGACAACTGGAAAGATCGAGGGGAAGAGAGGCAGAGGCAGACCAAGAGAAATAATGCTGGTTAGATTAAGACAGTGGCATGAAGGAATACCATCGGCAGAGTTGATCCAGAACACCAAAGACCGAGATCTGTGTAGAGCCATGATCGTCCAGCTGGCAGGACACTTGATGATGATGAAGATTTCTTCTCATAACATGTCCAAAAATCTTTATTGCCAACGTGTAATTTCTCTAATGAGTTTACAATTTTTATTTCCTTCTTGTGGGACTTGGTCGTTGGTCTTTCTGTCTGTCCATTGTATTCTTTGTGTCAAAGACTGAAATAGATAGGAGGGAAGACCACCCTGAATGAGTGGTCTACCTCAAGTAGAATAGAGGTAACCCAGTGCCCCAACATGAGGGCAGGGTAGGTGTAGGAAGTAGATAGGGAGGGGAACTGTAAACAGTTCTCTCAGGAGACACGGAAGTGTCAACCAGAGAGTAAGCACTCTGGTAACGGTATAATCACGCCAACGTGATAGACACGAAGAACTAGAATAGAACTCAAGAGTAGGCTACTACTCTAAGCGTGTTGAATGATGTAGCACGCAAAAGCCGAAGTGCGCCCGAGGTCCTTCCGCGTACTGTGTAATCAGCACGCGGAGAATCGTCAGACGGGGGACAGACTTCGTAGGGAACACATCGCTTAGCATCGATGCGTATTTCTTTAGATGAGTAGATAGATTTAGCAGTAGGGCTAGGGACGACTAGTGATAGGAAATTCTGTGTATTCATGTGTGATGTATTAGAGACAGTTTTGTGCATTTATGTAATGTAAAGAGCCAGTGGCAATAAAATGTGTAATCAATTCCTCTCGTACGACTGACAAATCTTTTTGTGTGGTGCGAGAGAGTTTATCCCATAATGCCTGTAGCATCGCTTGATGACAGGCTAGGATAAAAGTGGTGTCAGAAGTGTGGCTTGGACAATTGTTCAAGCAAAAACACTCACCCACGGCTCTAGAATAGTATTACTGTCAGTTAATCACAGGGTTTAATTTGTGTTAATGTGAAAAAGCTTGTGCAGACTAGAACAAGTTGCGAGCTGTGCCCATCGTGACCGATTAACGTTTATTTATGCTTAATGAAATATTTTGTGCTTTATGAATATGTTTCCTTCTGATTTGTAAGTATTATTATTATTATAGTTTTGTATCATTTATTTCTACAATTATTGATTTATTTATGAGTATTTATCAAATATGATTCATGGCGGAGCAATACATTAAAAAAATTAGCCGGCGACAATATCGATTTTTCCAATCTAAAAATAGCGCTGCGCCTGTGACGTATCGTGGTTGACAAACAGCTGCCCTACGCCATTTGCAATCAGCAACAGATTGTTTACAAATCGCCAAGCGGCTGCTCGCCTGAATCTTTGGCTTATACTGAATATTATTTGGTTATACAAGCTATTTATTGAATATATTTATTTATTTGAACATTATTATTACCTTTATATTTATTTTAAAGCGTTTATTTATTTACTGGTAGACTTTTTTCTATTTTCTACCGTCACGATGGCACTACTTTCTTTATGCAAATAAGAGTCCGTCTGCACAGCACTTTCACAAATTAAACAGCAATAGTTAGGGAAGGCAGAAGACATTAGAACGAAGACAGGAAATTGACATCTACTATTAACTATACCACATTGTGTTGTCCGGGGGCATGTGATTGTAAATGTCAAACAAATGTCTAAAGTCATATGTCGTTTACAAATAGTTAATTATTGATGCTCTTATACACCAGGTATAACAAGAGCGGTGTATAAGGGTAACGCAAGGTGTATGTCGAGGTGCCAAACGATTGTACCTGAGGTGCCAAACAAATGTACCTGATTGTTCTGGATTGCTGAGATGAGTATACCCAAATTATTTTGAATGCAATATAATTAATAATGCATCTCTTTTTCAGGGTGTAATCTGATAATATTTTTTGTACACAGGCATTTAAAAACTCAACATAGCTAATATACCTGAGTAAATATTTGAGTACCTATCAACTCTAGCTAATTATCCAACAACATGTCAACTTTAGCTGATTTCATACAAGCAGGCAAGGCATTAGGACACACCGGAAAGGAATTAGAACAATATGCAGATCAAAAATTTAGGGAAACAAAAGATGCTGAGAGAGATGAACGTGCACGAGAAAGACAACACCAGAAGGAGATTGTAGAACTAGCTGAGATAACAAAACAAAAGGAATTAGAAATAAAACACAAAGAGGCACAAGTAACTGAAGAAACAAAACAGAAACAGTTAGAACAAGATAAGGAGATTAAACAAAAAGAATTAGAGTTAAAGCAAAAACAATTAGATCAGGAGAGAGAATTAAAGCAAAAACAATTAGATCAGGAGAGAGAATTAAAGCAAAAACAATTAGATCAGGAGAGAGAATTGAAGCAAAGAGAGATAGATGAAATGGCAAGAGTGAAAGAAAAACAAATACAGATTGAATCAGACACACAGTTAAAGATGAAAGGTATGGAAGTAGATTCACACTCAGAGATCTCCGCTACAAAACTAAAGAGTCAGCAAGAAGAGAATAAACTTAATAAATACAAACATATTATTAAGCCATTCTGTAAAGAAGATTCCATATCAGCTTGGACAGAAAATGTCGAATATCAGCTTAAATACCAGCAAGTACCAATCGATATGTGGGCCATGATCTACATGAAAAACCTCAGTGGGGAGCCCCTTAAAGTTATTGAATCAATACCAACTGATCTTAGATCTAACTATCAGTACATTCATGATAGAATAATGCAACATTTTTTACTTGATGCCCCTGGGTATCAAGTGCAGTTTTCTAACTTAAAACCAAAACCAAATGAGACCTTCATCGATTATGTCTCGAATGTCCAAAGCGTGCTGAATAGATGGCTTAGTGCAGCAAAAATAGGAAAGGACTATGAGAAACTTAAGAACTTAATAGCAATGGATAAAGTCATATCCACAGTCCCAACTCCTTTCGCTAAGTTCCTTCAGCAGTCAGACATCGAAACAATAGAACAATTCGGGAAGAAAGGCTCCGCATATTTTTCCTCGAACAGAGAAATTTTTAAAACATCAAACATCGACTCTGAAATAGTCTCTTTTGTTAAGGACCAACCTAAAAGCTATCGTAGCAATAAAAAACCATTTCAGAGAGTCGACAAGAAAGATCAAAAATTGCCTAAATGTGTGTATTGCCAACTTTTTCATGATACTTACGCTATGTGTGATAAATCACCAAACTATCCTGCACATCTTGAGATGGTCATTAAGAAACAAAAAAAAAAAACAAGAGAAATGCATACAGGCGTGCAGTCAAATGTTTCTTCTGTTCTAGCTACGGGCATTATGTCAATAAGTGCCTAGGCCGCCAAAGAATGAAGGCCAACAGTGCAATTTTGATTGATACATCTTCTGATAGTAGGAGTGAGACTGAATGTGAGGTCGAGAATGAATTACCTGTTAATCAATCTGAAAATGTTTGTTGTGTAAACGATATTTTAAGCTTTGACAGTTGTGAACGATGTCACCAATTTCATGCAGACGGAAAATTAGAATGTGGACATACAGTACCATTCTCCACTGAGATTGTAAATGCAGCATTAGCCTCCAGAGGCAATTTGATGTTCCACAATGCATTGGTCAACGAAATACCATGCCAATGTTTGCTTGACAGTGGGAGCACTCTTATCGGTCTTAGAAAGGAACTGGTGAATCCAAATGATTATACAGGTGACTCAGTCAAATGCCGAACCTTTTCGGGTAATATCGAAATTTACCCACTGGCAAGAGCCCGTATTAACACTCCTTTTCTTTCTGGTACCTTTACATGTGCTATTTTAGATAACCCCTGTACTGATTTAATTTTGGGATGCTTACCCCAAATGAAGCATTGCACTGGAGACACGGAAGTGTCAACCAGAGAGTAAGCACTCTGGTCACGATATAATCACGCCAACGTGATAGACACGAAGAACTAGAATAGAACTCAAGAGTAGGCTACTACTCTAAGCGTGTTGCATGATGTAGCACGCAAAAGCCGAAGTGCGCCCGAGGTCCTTCCGCGTACTGTGTAATCAGCACGCGGAGAATCGTCAGACGGGGGACAGACTTCGTAGGGAACACATTGCTTAGCGTCGATGCGTATTTCTTTAGATGAGTAGATAGATTTAGCAGTAGGGCTAGGGACGACTAGTGATAGGAAATTCTGTGTATTCATGTGTGATGCATTAGAGACAGTTTTGTGCATTTATGTAATGTAAAGAGCCAGTGGCAATAAAATGTGTAATCAATTCCTCTCGTACGACTGACACATCTTTTTGTGTGGTGCGAGAGAAGTTTATCCCATAATTCCTGTAGCATCGCTTGATGACACTTTGCATTCTCCTCAAAAACCACATTTCCACAGCCATACGCATCTTTTCCCAGCTTGACTGCTCATTGTCTACTCTTCACATCCATATAAAAGTACAAGTTCTTTGTAGAACCTCAACACTCTTTTTTATCGTAGCAATTGACATCTTTTTATTCGTCAGTATGTTTGTCATCTTGCAAACGGCTACTTTCGCCATGGCGATTTTTGTTCAAATCTCTTCAAGACATCTCCCATCACTGACGGGATTACCGAGCTGCTCGACCACGAGAACCTGCAACTGTCTGGGGGAACAATGACAGGAGATATTAACATGAGGGGCCACACAATTAAAGCGCTCGCCAAGCCAGCTGCAGCTCAAGATTCGATCTCAGAAGCTTATGTGGACGGGCAAGACTCAGCTGTTAAGGCTTTTGCGGAAAAACAAGACGCCGCTGTTCAAGCTTATCTGGACATCCCAAGGCAAGATTTTATTAAAAACAAAGGTGTGGACTAGCAAAACTCCGCCACGAAAGGCTACACAGGTAAGCAATACGCTGCTGTTAAGCTTATGTGGACACCCGAACCCAACATGTGGCCACAAAAGCCTATATGTACGCGGCCAATGAAGGTCATTTACAACTCGTCGGGGTTATCTTGACTAGAAATCTCGATATGCACGATAACCGCATCACTAGCCTCCCAGATGCAACAGCGGATCTAGAGGTTGCCTCTAAAAATATGTGGAACGCTGCACCAGAGACGCAACAAAAGCGTTTAAGGTGTGCTTGTGAAGGTTACAGTGGTGTGGGCTCAAGACGCCACAAAGGCGTCTGGAGACATTTTGTGAGAGTGACAGATCCCGATGTTGAAGTAAAGGTAGTGCGTGCTGTGGATATGTACCGTATTGTTGTTTCGCCTTGAATTCATATTACCAACTTTTTGTTTACAATGTTGTCTGTCACCGATTAGTATTCAAATATTATAACTTCGACGTAAGACGTGGTGAGGCCCCCCGACTAGTTGGAGGTCCAGCTGAAGATGTGGGTGCACTTGACTTTCATGCGATGTCGCTAGCGGAAGGGTTCGACCTGGCCTACTGCCCTCAAAAGATCACTAGACTTCAGAAGGGCTTTGAATCTGAGCGGAACAAGAAGCCTGTGCTATACATTTATAAGAAGTACCATCTTGCTGTCAATGTCTTGGATGATTTCGATACTAAACTGCATACAGTTACTGTTGTTGCTTCTGTTAACAGACATTGTGGCCCGACATTCGTCTCAGTCCTAGAGATCGGTGCACACGTTTGTGGACTACTGAAGGAGGTGGGCAAGATGGCCTCCCCAGATGCACTCTGAAGACCAGAAAACACGACGAGATTTGGGTTTTGTCTGAGAGCAAGCTGAACACGAAAACCTATATTGTGTCGACAGTTTTGCAACATGGGCATATTTATGATGTTGAATTTCGACTTGTCGTCAATGAGGAACTGACGTTCCATCAGGTGTGGGGAGAAATTCGCCGAAGAGTATCCATAGATGCGCGTGGACACCATAAAGTTGCTTACCGAGATCAACGTGAAACCAACCTTTGCTGGTAAGTAATTCCGCCACTGAATCTTGCTCGCGTGCTCTCGTAAGCACGGACCGGAAGTAATCCACTTAACATTCACAGATTCAAGTGCATCTAGTTTTCGCGGAACGAAAACAGTGTGCTCTTTTTTCATCCTGTTGACTCAAATGATTTGTATCGAGCAATCGGTTTGGTCTCTTCCAGATGAATCAGTCTCAATAAGAAAAAAAAAAGACTGTTGCGTTAGATTAAGACTGTCCCGTTCATCTAGTTGCGACCCACTGCATCTGGCGTGACCTATTATTGAGTAGGGGTGAAGCCACTTACAACCGTTGGTGTGTGTGTGTGTGTGTGTGTGTGTGTGTGTCTATATATATATATATATATATATATATATATATATATATATATATGCCACACACCGGATATATATATATATATATATATATATATATATATATATATATATATATATATATATATATATATATATATATATATATATATATATTCGGTGTGTGGCATGGCTCCTTGTATAGAACACAGAGGCTCGCAGGAGACCAGTTGCTTTGTGACATTAGCGCATTAAGTGGTTGGATACGCGTTTCCTCCGATCGACTGTCTCTGAGAAAGCAAATGGCTTGGTGGAATCCCTGGGGGTGTTGAGTGGCCCTCTCAAGCCCTGGGTTGCAACAGTAGCAATTGTGGGTCTCGTGGAATAACCACTAGGTGCGTTGTTTGGTCCCCTCCCATAGCATGACGCCGCCAGGATCGAATACGGCTTAGACTGGATTGTTACCTCTACTAGAGGGAAGTCAGCAGAGTTATACACTGTACAAACAGTGGGCATCTAGGTTAGCAAGTATCTGTGATGTCTACATAGGTACGGACATTCTCATCAACATCACAAACATTGAACCCTTACTGTTGGTGTATCTGTGCTGTCTACATAGGTACGGACACTCTCATCAAGATTACAAACATTGAACCATTACTGTTGGTGTATCTGTGCTGTCTACATAGGTAGGACATTCTCATCAAGATCACAAACATTGAACACTTACTGTTGGTGTATCTGTGCTGTCTACATACGTACGGACACTCTCATCAAGATCACAGACATTGAACCCTTACTGTTGGTGTTTCTGTGCTGTCTAAATAGATACGGACACTCTCATCAACATCATAGACATTCAACCCTTACTGTTGGGGTATCTGTGCTGTCTACATAGGTACGGACACTCTCATCAACATCACAAACATTGAACCCTTACTGTTGGTGTATCTGTGCTGTCTACATAGGTACAGACACTCTCATCAAGATTACAAACATTGAACCCTTACTGTTGGTGTATCTGTGCTGTCTACATAGGTACGGACACTCTCATCAAGATTACAAACATTGAACCCTTACTGTTGGTGTATCTGTGCTGTCTACATAGGTAGGACACTCTCATCAAGATCACGAACATTGAACCCTTACTGTTGGTGTATCTGTGCTGTCTACATAGGTACGGACACTCTCATCAAGATTACAAACATTGAACCCTTACTGTTAGTGTATCTGTGCTGTCTACATAGGTAGGACACTCTCATCAAGATCACAAACATTGAACCCTTACTGTTGGTGTATCTGTGATGTCTACATACGTACGGACACTCTCATCAAGATCACAGACATTGAACCCTTACTGTTGGTGTTTCTGTGCTGTCTAAATAGGTACGGACACTCTCATCAACATCATAAACATTGAACCCTTACTGTTGGGGTATCTGTGCTGTCTACATAGGTACGGACACTCTCATCAACATCACAAACATTGAACCCTTACTGTTGGTGTATCTGTGATGTCTACATAGGTACGGACATTCTCATCAACATCACAAACATTGAACCCTTACTGTTGGTGTATCTGTGCTGTCTACATAGGTACGGACACTCTCATCAAGATTACAAACATTGAACCTTTACTGTTGGTGTATCTGTGCTGTCTACATAGGTAGGACACTCTCATCAAGATCACAAACATTGAACCCTTACTGTTGGTGTATCTGTCCTGTCTACATAGGTACGGACACTCTCATCAAGATTACAAACATTGAACAATTACTGTTGGTGTATCTGTGCTGTCTACATAGCTAGGACACTCTCATCAAGATCACAAACATTGAACCCTTACTGTTGGTGTATCTGTGCTGTCTACATACTTACGGACACTCTCATCAAGATCACAGACATTGAACCCTTACTGTTGGTGTTTCTGTGCTATATAAATAGGTACGGACACTCTCATCAACATCATAGACATTGAACCCTTACTGTTGGGGTATCTGTGCTGTCTACATAGGTACGGACACTCTCATCAAAATTACAAACATTGAACCCTTACTGTTGATGTATCTGTGCTGTCTACATAGGTACGGACACTCTCATCAAGATTACAAACATTGAACCCTTACTGTTGTTGTATCTGTGCTGTCTACATAGGTAGGACCCTCTCATCAAGATCACAAACATTGAACCCTTACTGTTGGTGTATCTGTGCTGTCTACATAGGTAGGACCCTCTCATCAAGATCACAAACATTGAACCCTTACTGTTGATGTATCTGTGCTGTCTACATAGGTACGGACATTCTCATCAACATCACAAACATTGAACCCTTACTGTTGGTGTATCTGTGCTGTCTACATAGGTACTACACTCTCATCAAGATCACAAACATTGAACCCTTACTGTTGGTGTATATGTGCTGTCTACATAGGTACGGACACTCTCATCAAGATTACAAACATTGAACCCTTACTGTTGGTGTATCTGTGCTGTCTACATAGGTAGGACACTCTCATCAAGATCACAAACATTGAACCCTTACTGTTGGTGTATCTGTGCTGTCTACATACGTACGGACACTCTCATCAAGATCAAAGACATTGAACCCTTACTGTTGGTGTTTCTGTGCTGTCTAAATAGGTACGGACACTCTCATCAACATCATAGACATTGAACCCTTACTGTTGGGGTATCTGTGCTGTCTACATAGGTACGGACACTCTTATCAACATCACAAACATTGAAACCTTAATGTTGGTGTATCTGTGATGTCTACATAGGTACGGACATTCTCATCAACATCACAAACATTGAACCCTTACTGTTGGTGTATCTGTGCTGTCTACATAGGTACGGACACTCTCATCAAGATTACAAACATTGAACCCTTACTGTTGGTGTATCTGTGCTGTCTACATAGGTAGGACACTCTCATCAAGATCACAAACATTGAACCCTTACTGTTGGTGTATCTGTGCTGTCTACATAGGTACGGACACTCTCATCAAGATCACAAACATTGAATCCTTACTGTTGGGGTATCTGTGCTGTCTACATAGGTACGGACACTTATCAACATCACAAACATTGAACCCTTACTGTTGGTGTATCTGTGTTGTCTACATAGGTACGGACACTCTCATCAAGATCACAGACATTGAACCCTTACTGTTGGTGTATCTGTGCTGTCTACATAGGCACGACACTCTCATCAACATCACAAACATTGAACCCTTACTGTTGGTGTATCTGTGCTGTCTATATAGGTACGGACACTCTCATCAACATCACAAACATTGAATCCTTACTGTTGGGGTATCTGTGCTGTCTACATAGGTACGGACACTCTCATCAACATCACAAACATTGAATCCTTACTGTTGGGGTATCTGTGCTGTCTATATAGGTACGGACACTCTCATCAACATCACAAACATTGAATCCTTACTGTTGGGGTATCTGTGCTGTCTACATAGGTACGGACACTCTCATCAACATCACAAACATTGAATCCTTACTGTTGGGGTATCTGTGCTGTCTACATAGGTACGGACACTCTCATCAACATCACAAACATTGAATCCTTACTGTTGGTGTATCTGTGCTGTCTACATAGGTACGGACACTCTCATCAACATCACAAACATTGAACCCTTACTGTTGGTGTATCTGTGCTGTCTACATAGGTACTACACTCTCATCAACATCACAAACATTGAACCCTTACTGTTGGTGTATCTGTGCTCCGTTCGCAGCTGCGAGGGTTATGTAGATTACAATCTACGCAAGGTCCCTGTGAAATAAAAAAAAAAAAGAAAGTAAAGAGTGTACAGATAATGATAATTACAAACAATATCTATATCTATAAAACAGAGTGTATGTTTGTTTGTTTGTGAGTTTGTGGATTTGGATGCGTTCGATAACGGTACATCCGATTGAGATGAAATTTTCTACACGTCTTCCTTTCATTCCTGTGCAACCGACTATAATAATTTCTTAATGTAAAATCTTCGACTTATTTACATTATTTACATTCTTTTAAGTTACTGTGCGCCAGGAGCTGGGTGAAACCACGCCGGGTCAGATAGATAGACAGATAGTCGGGAACGGAAGCTTATTTGACTACTTATATGAATGAATTAAATGACATGCTCCCCACCAGGGACTGGGTGAAGCCGGGCCGGGACAGACAGACAGACAAACAGACAGACAGTCGGTAACGGGAACGGGAGCTTATATGACTACTTATATGAATTAAATGAGATGCTCCACACCAGGAGCCAGGCGATGCCGGGCAGGGTCAGACAGACAGACAGACAGACAGACAGACAGACAGACAGATAGTCGGGAACGGGAGAGCTTATATGACTACTTATATTAATTAAATGAGATGCTCCCCACCAGGGACTGGGTGAAGCCGGGCCGGGTCAGCCAGACAGACAGACAGACAGACAAACAAGCAGACAGACAGACTGATAGATAGATAGATCCCCTCCAGGGCCTGGGCGAAGCCGGGCCGGGTCAACTAGTAGTAAATATAACACAATAATTGACTTGGTATGACCACCAACATTACCGTGCCTTATGCAATTGGTGTGAGTGGTTTCGACGTCTCACACAATCCCCAGTCTCGGATCAAGTCTATGTTCTTCCCCCGATTGTGCAGTGTGGCCGAGCCATTCAGGTGTTGTTCACTTTGTCTTCCCTGGTGCTATTATCATCAAATTTTCCGGTTGCTACTAAGCTTTCGTGTTTATTTCTTCTTAAAACATGCCCAACATATGTTACTTCTTATGCCTTTTCTCGAATCAGTTTGCAGTTTTCATTGAGTCATTCAGAGGAAGGGAATGGGGGGGGGGGGGTGTTTATTTGGGTGTTACTGATAGAGGACGCGTTTGTGTAATCGTTTGGAGACTACGTTGATAATATCGCTAGAGCGTCGGGAAAATGTTCGAAGCCTTCGCTCATTGTTCGCTAAGAGGGAAAAGGCTGGCCGCTCTTTCCTCCATGCATTCAGGCTACACATTGTGATGTTTCTAATACGTCACAGACCCCCAATATATCCTTGATTATGAACGTGTTTGTGGTGTTTATTTACAGGCATTGAGGTTGTGGCATCTTTTATCGTGGCAAAAACATCTGAACACTTGATTTTGCAATTCTCCAGTTAAAAATTGACATGTATATATCTAACGACTAACAAAGAACCATACGGTGATTTCATATGTAGTCCTTAAACCCACCATTGCAAACAGATTTAGTACAAATTAGACAACGTTACAGAAAGAGTCCTACGTGCAAACTGAACATGTAAACCTTACCACACGGCCAATCACTAAACATGTAGCCTTTAGTTCATTACTCATTCATGAACAGAGCTTATTAACATCTAATGTATATGATCAAAGACAAAGAAGTGTTATAAACACTGGGCAAGAAGAAAACATTACTGAATGAAATCAAAGTCAGACAATTAAGGATCTTCAACAACATAAGGAGACGTAGTTCATTATTACAATTGTTCTGAACGCAAACAGTGCCAGAGAAATATGATGCTACATGTGGGTGGGCATTCTCAAGACATAGACTCGAAGAGGTCTGTATAGAAGCGCAGTGAAAACAAGAGGTTTGTATGAAGGCGCCGTGAAGACATAGGTTTGTTTGAATGCGCCGTGAAGACAGCAGTCTATATAAAAGCAGCGTGAAGAGATAGGTATGTATAAAAGCGTAGTGAAGAGAACAGTCTGAGAGTGTTGGATAATCAAGCGATGGACTGGCGGAAGACTGTATGGATGGACCGTGGAGACATATGTTTGTTTGAAAGAGCCGTGAAGACATATGTTTGTTTGAAAGAGCCGTGAAGACAGCAGTCTATATAAAAGCACCGTGAAGAGAAAGGTATGTATAAAAGCGTAGTGAAGAGAACAGTCTGAGAGTGTTGGATAATCAAGCGATGGACTGGCGGAAGACTGTATGGATGGACCGTGGAGACAGAGGACCAAGAACGTGTCATCTACACAAACCAGTCAGGCTTGCCTGTCGGCCCGGCGGTCAAGTGTTTGAATCCCTATCGAGGCGAGGATGTTGTTCACTGACCAGGTCTTCCATGTCAACCTAGAATAAACTGGGCACAAGGACATTCCTAGGAAGTAAAGGCGGACGGCGTGATTATTTCAATGTCAAGATGTCATTTAATGCTGATGATAACATCACCATTCAGGTGCATATATTTAAATTCCTTGTGAGATATATCACTACAACAGCTGCTCTCAAATTATGTATATTCTGAACTGTCTTTAACAACATGCACATGTCATGCGTTACTTAATCAATACAAAACAATGCTGTATTCCCATCCACATTTTTGTTGTTCATTAAACATACATCAACTTTCTCTGTTTCCTCCACGTGACAGACATTACTGACGAGGGGGATTAAATAAGAAGGAACCAGGACTTTATCCACACGATGGCAAAGGCCAGTCTTGACTGGAATGTTGGCCTTGGTTATGCTGACGTCATCACCTAGCCGTATTTGAGCCTAGGAGAAACACAAATATATCTCAAAGTTTGCTTTAGTAAATAATATTAGTTAACAACATGTGCATGGTAGAGTGATATCAGTGCTCATGTCTTTGCTGTTCACAGTCACACCCTAGTAGTGAACTCACTCTAACACTGGACACAGCACAGCAACACCGCCAGTTTTAGACACAGGCCGCACAGGCACTCTCGACATTTAGACCATTTCAAAGCAACGAATAATAGGGGACTTCAATGCAAAAGTAGGAAATCAAGGGGATAGATACACAGTAGGAAACTATGGTTTAGGAGAGAGAAATGAAAGAGGATACAGACTAGTAGAGTGGGCAAAAGAACAGGAAATGATTGTAGGAAACACCTGGTTCAAGCAACACCCTAGAAGATTATGGACCTGGAGGAGTCCTGATAGCAGGATTAGAAACCAGATTGACTACATTCTCATTAGCAGAAGATTTAGAAACGCGCTAACAGTAGCAAAAACAGTTCCCAGTGCTGATTGTTATAGTGACCGAAGACTACTCACAGGAACATTGAGGATAAAGTTGAAGAAAGTCAAGTATACAACAGGGAACACTAAATATGATTTGTGTACATTGAGTAATGACAAGGAAATACAAAACAAATTCAACATAGAAGTACAGAACAGATTTGAAATATTGTCTGATCTAGAGATCCTATTCCAGGATGTGGATGATCAATGGGAAATGTTAAAGAATTCAATCAATGTGGCTGCAGAAAAAACTATTCCAACATTAAAGAAGGTGGGTCGTAAGAAATGGATGACAGAGGAAATTTTACACTTAATGGAAACAAGAAGACTCAACAAAAATAATCCTGCCAAATATGAAGAAATTCACAGACAAGTCAGAATATTATGTAGGAAGGCAAAAGAATCATGGCTTGAGGAAAAGTGCTTAGAAATTGAAAAACAACACAACAGTCAAAATACCAAATTAGTGCACAAAAGAATTCAGGAACTTACTAATAAAAGAACAAGTACATCAACAGGCTGTCTAAAAACTAAAGATGGCAAAGTCATAATAGAAAAAGATCAGATTCTACATGTATGGACAGATTATGTGAAAGACCTGTATAATGATAACAGAGAGGAACAGTATGCTATTAGATTTAATAATGAAGGACCAGCAATTTTAAAGATGGAGGTTCAAAATGTTCTTAAGCATATGAAAGCTGGCAAGGCCCCCGGTGCAGATAACATCACAACAGAAATGATTAGAGCTCTAGAAGAATTTGGACTAGAGCAAGTCACTAGACTGCTGAACACATTATATGATACTGGAGATATACCTTCTGAATTATGTAATTCTGTATTTATTGCAATCCCAAAGAAATCAGGAGCCTTAGAATGTGATCAACATAGAACAATTAGTATAATGAGTCACATCACAAAGATTTTGTTACGAATTATCATGCAAAGAGTGAGGAAGAAAATACAACCTGAAATAGGGGAAGAACAATGTGGTTTTGTAGAAGGAAAGGGTACAGTAAATGTTGTGTATATGCTGCGAACAGTTATTGAACGTGCTTTAGAAGTAAACAAGGATATACATCTTTGCTTTATTGACTACACAAAGGCTTTTGATAGAGTTAGACATGTCAACATTGTGGATATGCTTGCAGATCTACAAATTGATGGGAAAGACATTAGACTTATAAAAAACATATATTGGAAACAACAAGCTGCCATAAGGATTGATAATGAAGAAGGACAATACCAACCTATTAAGAGAGGTGTTAGGCAGGGATGTGTAATGTCTCCAGATCTTTTTTCCCTATACAGTGAAAATATTTTCAGAAATGTAGAAGACCTAAATGGAATCAGCATTGGAGGACGAAACATAAATAACATTAGATATGCAGATGATACAGTATTGATTGCAGACAATGCACAGGATCTACAACAATTAGTAGACGCTGTGGTTGTCCACAGTGAGCAGCTGGGGTTGGAATTAAATTGTAGGAAGACACAGGTTATGGTCGTCACTAGGAAGAACGAAGTACCACAATGTAATATACAAGTAAATGGGAATATTCTTCAACAAGTGAATCGGTTCAATTATCTCGGAACAGTCATAACATCTGATGGCAGATGCCTTGAAGAGATTAGAACAAGAATCGCCATTGCGAAAGTAGCCTTTAGCAAGATGAAAAACATTCTGACCAATAAAATGATGTCAATTGAAACAAGAAAAAGAGTGTTGAGGGGATACATAGAGCCTGTTCTTTTGTATGGATGTAAAACTTGGACAATGTGCAGTCAAGCAGAAAAACATCTGATGGCTGCAGAAATGTGGTTTCTGAGGAAAATGCAAAGAATACCATGGACAGATAGAAAAACCAATGACCAAGTACTACAAGAGACAAATGAAAATCGTAGATTGATTAGAGAAATTAGACGTAGACAGTCAAAATTTTTTGGACATGTTATGAGAAGAAATGGACTGGAGAACTTAGTGACAGCTGGCAAGATCGAAGGGAACAGACCAAGAGGAAGACCGAGAGGAAAATACCTGGATGGCTTGGCCACATGGCATGGACGAGACAGGAACACTGAGCTGATCCACGACTCTGGTGATCGAGTGAAATGGCGAATCATGACCGCCCACGCTTTCCGGCATGGCACATGATTGATTGATTGATTGAAAGCAACGAAAGCCGCCCAAACAGGCCGGTGTCCTTGCCAAAATATACCCAGGTTGCAGATCACGTACTTTTGGTGACACGAGACTTTGGTGACTTAAGAGATCAAACCGGAACCGAAGAAATAGAGTGCAAAAGAAACTGTGGGGCACTAGCGATGATCCCCTGTTGACCACAAAACGTTCAGATCTCACAAGCCTGCATGTCACAAATGTCTCTCATCTTGAGCAAGGCCACTGACACTCACATGTCAACACAATCAGCAGCTATGCCAACATATTCAATCTAACAGTATTTAAAATGTCTGAAGGGTCCAGTAATGGACAATCCACAATAGTCTCAGAACTCGGAAAAGCATATGCCTTTTCATTTCCTCTGACACCAGCGTGTCCTGGTAGGAAAACAAAAATAATAATCCTAGTGATGGATTTATGTATTAACTCAAACCATCGTATACTCGCGTTTGTCGGTTGCATCCGCTTTCATATCTTCATGAGCCACTCAGTATGAACTAATGTGCGTAGCCCTGTATTTCTAATCAACACACCACCAATCTCATAGCCGCCAGCTTCACTGTACGACTACTGGTAGTTGAAAAGAAAGTAACGCTGGATTTCTGAACTATTTGGCTGTGAAAATCCTTATAAAACTATGTACATTATGTAACAAAATGTATATGTTCAGAGAAAATGAACACATATTCTAATTACATTATGTAATTGTTGTTTCACTGCCAGATCTCATCACACGCTATATATTATTTTGTGCAGTAACTTTTGTATTTAAAAAAAAAAAAAATGTCGAGATGAATATTATTTAACTTGAAATATTCTATTGAAAACTATTTTCTTAGCTCAACCACAAGAAATCTGGTGCCCTAGGATGCGGAGAACATTGCACCATAAGTTTAAGGAGTAATATTACTGCAATATACATGACAATTATAATGAGAATAAAAAGAAGGGGAATACAGTCAGGAATGAGAAATCACCAGTGGGTTTGTTGAAGTTAAAGCACAAACAAGGAACCACTCCAGCCAGTGGTTGGCGAGCTGGCCTGCTGGTCCGGTAGTCAGGTGTTTGAATCCACCTCCAGGTGGGAATATTTATTGTTTTAATTGATACCGGCTCCCAGGTTGGCCCGGCCTAACATGGAATATTTATTGTTGTAGTTGGTCCCGGATTTGTGCAGCAGACCGTGTCGGGTTGTGTTATAATGTGCTGGTATGGGAGCCGGTCGTTCAGAAAGCAATGGCAAACTACTGAACGTAACACTTGCCTAGTACATCAACAGCAGCTGAAATATGCTGGTGTTGACTTCAACGTCCCATAAGGGATACGCAACAAAATAAAAAGTTGGTCCCGGCACCGAGGTTGACCCGGCCTAAAATGGAATATTTATTGTTGTAATAGATCCCAGCTCCCAGGTTTGACCCGAACTAAATTGGGAACAAGAAAATGATCTGGCAAGTAAAGGCGGCCGGTTGATATTAACCACGTGACACATCGAGTGCTGATTGGTCCATACAAATATGTGGATAGCACCATGTACCCAGTATGCCTCACTGTTAGAGACGATTCGCCCACTGTACAAGCACAGACAACGAATAGAAAGAATGGCTAAAATAAACAACGATCCATATTTGTGCTTAACTGAGTTGTGATGAGGCAAGAACCGACATCACAGCACACGTGACCCCATGGGACCTTGATCACATATGGCATATCATTCACCAGAATTCACCGTCGTGATTTACTTCACCTCCTTTATCAGACTAGATTTTGTGGTATCATATGCCAGACTCTCCTGCACTAAACACATTCCATTAAGCTTAATATTAATCCTCAGACACTCTCTTTACCTCTTAGCAAAGAGATGATTACATTACAGGGACGATAATTGTCGTGAATCAATTGTTGCCCCTTTAATTCAGCCCTGTCTGCTGGCCGATTTCTCCACCCTGGGTGCAATGTAACTATGACAACAATGGTCACAACAATAATTTATCGAATATACTTACTTCACCCAATAGTTGACATTGACATTTACATGTGTGTAATTTCTTCATATCGTATAAGAGTGAACAATTCAAACGACGAGGTTTATACCAAAACAACAACAATAAAAAAAAAAAAAGTCGCTTAAAAGTCGACAGGGTCGACTTCATCGCACCGGGTTTTATCCCATATGGCTCGGTCTCTTTTCGCAGCGCGGAAAGCGTCGCACAAAGCACGAACTCCATAGCTTTTAGCGACGACCCACAGGAGTCTCCGAAACATTTAACTCGTAAACCGAAGGGTGCGACTCGGAATCGAACCCACAACCTTCGGAGCACGAGTCAAACGGCTTGACCACTTCGCTACAGAGACTCCCTAACAACAACAACAATAAAGACATCAATTGCTCAAATATATTCACCTGATTTGATAGGTGAACCTTGACATCAATATTTGCGTATGATGTCATATTGCGTTTGCTAATCAGGTCAGTGACGTCAATGACTCCAGGGAACACGTGATTTTTCAAAATCACCTCCAGTTTTCTACGTCCTTCCTGGTAAATGTATAATAGAGACATGGGGAGACTGTATAGATTATTACACCAATACACAATCAGATATACAGATTATGTATAATAGAGACATGGGGAGATTGTATAGATTATTACACCAATACACAATCAGATATGTAGATTATGTATAATAGAGAAGTGGAGAGACTGCATAGATTATTTCACCAATACACAATCAGATATGCAGATTATGTATAATAGAGAAGTGGAGAGATTGTATAGATTATTACACCAATACACAATCAGATATGTAGATTATGTATAATAGAGAAGTGGAGAGACTGCATAGATTATTTCACCAATACACAATCAGATATGCAGATTATGTATAATAGAGAATTGGAGAGATTGTATAGATTATTACACCAATAAACAATCAGACATTTAGATTATGTAAAATGTCATCATCATCAACACCATGTTGCATACACTTTGAAGAACGGCCACTCCCTCAGTTTAATGCAATCTCATGTCAAAGGTGTCTGTAATGTTCTGTGACCATATTCGTGCTGGTCAAACCTTACTTCTTCTACCAGTGACCAGGCCTTCTTCCATCGCTGTTTCTTCCCAGCCGCTTTAAGGTTTAATATCTCCATAGTATTCCGAGACATGATGCTCTTTCTGGGTCAGTTTTTTTTTAAATTAAAATTTTTTTTTTTTAAAGAACGTTCTGTAGTAATTGAGCTCAAAAGCTTCTTTAGTGATTGCGAAGTTGTCCATGCCTCACACCAATATGGCGTCAAGGAAATTTGCAAGTCCTCAACGATGTTATGTTAACATGATTGCTGTTGTTGTGCCATGGTTTCTGAGTACTGCTTTATAATGACTATACATTATTTGTGTCAGGTCTTAGTAGGTGTGACTGAGCTACTATTTTGTCAGGTCTTAGTCAGATATGACTGAGCAACCATAGGACAGTAGACGGTGCTACCTGCTTTCTGCTAGTGCCGAATGTTGGGCGGCGTTCACCAAACCCAACCACCCACATTGTGCATATGACTCTGGGCGGAGGGAACAGGCCTTATCCGGGTGCGAGGAAATGTAATCTAAGACTAAATGCCACGGCAGGGCAGACCAGGCCCTAAGCCATGGTCGGAAACTGGTCTAAGTTCCAAGCTTCGACGGCCGGAAAATTAGAGCATTGTTTTGCTGATTCGGCAGCTTCTGCAGCTTGTCTTGTTCAAGACGTAAGGCGTTACCTTTCCTCTTGAGTAAAATAGGCAGGATGAAAGAGGGATCATGCTGCATGGGTTCTGCAATTCAGCCCAGACTTTGTGTTGTAAAGAGGTATATGCGTTGACGTTAATATGCCATTTTAGGCATAATGAAACACACTATCGTCTGTCAAGGCAGCAAGGTACCAGTCATATATATATATATATATATATATATATATATATATATATATATATATATATATATATATATATATATGTGTGTGTGTGTGTGTGTGTGTGTGTGTGTGTGTTTTGTCATCAATTGGAGGCAGCATGATTACATCTCAATGTTGACATCGCGTGCAATTTTTATATTTACTAATCTGTTATCTAATCTCTACATCTTTGTTTTGCTGTTATGATAGCGCATCAATACTGAACATTTATATCCCAAACTATTTCATTGGTTTCAATGGGTCCTTAGAAATTGACAACACCTACCAGAGGAAAGCCAGAACGAGACAAAATGTGCTGGAAAGATCATATTCAGAAATAGACATGGAGACTATGGAAGACACTAAAAATGCTGACAAGAAACAGGTACACATTGAAACACGTCATACAAAGTAGGGCATGTGTGCCCCAACAACCTTCTAGACAAGAGACAGGTACACATTAAAACAAGTCATACAAAGTAGGCATGTGTGCCCCAACAACCTTCTAGACAAGAGACAGGTACACATTAAAACAATTCATACAAAGTAGGCATGTGTGCCCCAACAACCTTCTAGACAAGAGACAGGTACACATTGAAACTAGTCATACAAAGTCGGGCATGTTTGCTCCAACAACCTTCTAGACAAGAGACAGGTACACATTGAAACTAGTCATACAAAGTAGGGCATGTGTGCCCCAACAACCTTCTAGACAAGAGACAGATACACATTGAAACAAGTCATACAAAGTAGGGCATGTGTGCTCCTACAACCTTCTAGACAAGAGGCAGGTACACATTGAAACAAGTCATACAAAGTAGGCATGTGTGCCCCAACAACCTTCTAGACAAGAGACAGGTACACATTGAAACAAGTCATACAAAGTAGGGCATGTGTGCCCCAACAACCTTCTAGACAAGAGACAGGTACACATTGAAACAAGTCATACAAAGTAGGGCATGTGTGCTCCAACAACCTTCTAGACAAGAGACAGATACACATTGAAACAAGTCATACAAAGTAGTGCATGTGTGCCCCTACAACCTTCTAGACAAGAGACAGGAACACATTGAAACAAGTCATACAAAGTAGGGCATGTGTGCTCCTACAACCCGCTAGACAAGAGACAGGTACACATTGAAACAAGTCATACAAAGTAGGCATGTGTGCCCCAACAACCTTCTAGACAAGAAACAGGTACACATCGAAACTAGTCATACAAAGTAGGGCATGTTTGCTCCAACAACCTTCTAGACAAGAGACAGGTACACATTGAAACTAGTCATACAAAGTAGGGCATGTGTGCCCCAACAACCTTCTAGACAAGAGACAGATACACATTGAAACAAGTCATACAAAGTAGGGCATGTGTGCTCCTACAACCTTCTAGACAAGAGGCAGGTACACATTGAAACAAGTCATACAAAGTAGGCATGTGTGCCCCAACAACCTTCTAGACAAGAGACAGGTACACATTGAAACAAGTCATACAAAGTAGGGCATGTGTGCCCCAACAACCTTCTAGACAAGAGACAGGTACACATTGAAACAAGTCATACAAAGTAGGGCATGTGTGCTCCAACAACCTTCTAGACAAGAGACAGATACACATTGAAACAAGTCATACAAAGTAGTGCATGTGTGCCCCTACAACCTTCTAGACAAGAGACAGGTACACATTGAAACAAGTCATACAAAGTAGGGCATGTGTGCTCCTACAACCCGCTAGACAAGAGACAGGTACACATTGAAACAAGTCATACAAAGTAGGCATGTGTGCCCCAACAACCTACTAGACAAGAAACAGGTACACATTAAAACAAGTCATACAAAGTAGGCATGTGTGCCCCAACAACCTTCTAGACAAGAAACATGTACACATTGAAACAAGTCATACAAAGTAGGGCATGTGTGCCCCAACAACCTTCTAGACAAGAGACAGGTACACATTGAAACAAGTCATACAAAGTAGGGCATGTGTGCTCCAACAACCTTCTAGACAAGAGACAGAAACACATTGAAACAAGTCATACAAAGTAGGGCATGTGTGCCCCTACAACCTTCTAGACAAGAGACAGGTACACATTGAAACAAGTCATACAATGTACTGCATGTGTGCCCCAACAACCTTCTAGACAAGAGACAGATACACATTGAAACAAGTCATACAATGTACTGCATGTGTGCCCCAACAACCTTCTAGACAAGAGACAGGTACACATTGAAACAAGTCATACAAAGTAGGGCATGTGTGCCCCAACAACCTTCTAGACAAGAGACAGGTACACATTGAAACACGTCATACAAAATACAGCATGTGTCCTCCCACAACCTTCTAAGTTATAGCAGAAGGTGAGGCAGGAATTTATCATTTCAATATTGTCTAAACGGTTATTACAATTGTCCTTGCCTAAACGAAGATTGTGCCGGCTTCGTGGCTTAGAGGTTATGACTTTTCTCCGTAATCTCGTATACTCTCGTCAGGTAGCGTGATGACGGTTCAAATCAGCAGTGGTTCGAATCGCATCGGTAACTTACGGGGTATGTGAGCCGGCCGCTCAGAAAGCAATGGCAAACTACTGAGCGTAATCTTGCCAAGAAATCAACATACAGCTGAAAGATGCTGGTGTTGACAGCTAAGTCCTGTAAAGGATATGCTAAAAAAAAAAAAAAAACCGAAGATTACAGTTTTCTTTGTCTAACAAGTCATTTCAGTGTTGTTCCTCCAATCAGTCAGCACAATTGTCTTTGTTCGACCTATCACTACACTTGTCTTTGTTCGACCAATCACTACACTTGTCTTTGTCTAACCAGTCGGTACACATGTCTTTGTCTAACTGGTCGGTACACCTGTCTTTGTCTAACCAGTCAGTACACCTGTCTTTGTCTAACTAGTCAGTACACCTGTCTTTGTCTAACAAGTCAGTACACCTGTCTTTGTCTAACAAGTCGGTACACCTGTCTTTGTCTAACCAGTCAGTGCACATGTCTTTGTCTAACCAGTCAGTACACCTGTCTTTGTCTAACCAGTCAGTACACCTGTCTTTGTCTAACCAGTCAGTACACCTGTCTGTGTCTAACCAATCAGTACACATGTCTTTGTCTAGCCAGTCAGTACACCTGTCTTTCCCTCAACCAGTCAGTACACCTGTCTTTGTCTAACCAGTCAGTACACCTGTCTTTGTCTAACCAGTCAGTACACCTGTCTTTGTCTAACCAGTCAGTACACCTGTCTTTGTCTAATCAGTCAGTACATCCGTCTTTCCCTCAATCAGTCAGTACACCTGTCTTTCCCTCAACCAGTCAGTACACCAGTCTTTGTCTAACCAGTCAGTATACCTGTCTTTGTCTAACCAGTCAGTACACCTGTCTTTCCCTCAACCAGTCAGTACACCTGTCTTTCCCTCAACCAGTCAGTACACATGTCTTTGTCTAACCAGTCAGTACACCTGTCTTTGTCTAACCAGTCAGTACACCTGTCTTTGTCTAACCAGTCAGTACACCTGTCTTTGTCTAACCAATCAGTACACATGTCTTTGTCTAGCCAGTCAGTACACCTGTCTTTCCCTCAACCAGTCAGTACACCTGTCTTTGTCTAACCAGTCAGTACACCTGTCTTTGTCTAACCAGTCAGTACACCTGTCTTTGTCTAACCAGTCAGTACACCTGTCTTTGTCTAATCAGTCAGTACATCCGTCTTTCCCTCAATCAGTCAGTACACCTGTCTTTCCCTCAACCAGTCAGTACACCTGTCTTTCCCTCAACCAGTCAGTACACCTGTCTTTCCCTCAACCAGTCAGTACACCTGTCTTTCCCTCAACCAGTCAGTACACATGTCTTTGTCTAACCAGTCAGTACACCTGTCTTTGTCTAACCAGTCAGTATACCTGTCTTTGTCTAACCAGTCAGTACACCAGTCTTTGTCTAACCAGTCAGTACACCTGTCTTTGTCTGACCAGTCAATACACCTGTCTTTGTCTAACCAGTCAGTACACCTGTATTTGTCTAACTAGTCAGTACACCTGTCTTTGTCTAACCAATCAGTACACCTGTCTTGGTCTAACCAGTCAGTACACCTGTTTTTTCCTCAAAAAGTCAGTACACCTGTCTTTGTCTAACCAGTCAGTACACCTGTCTTTGTCTAACCAGTCAGTACACCTGTCTTTGTCTAACCAGTCAGTACACCTGTCTTTGTCTAACCAATCAGTACACCTGTCTTTGTCTAACCAGTCAGTACACCTGTCTTTGACTAACCAGTCAGTACACCTGTCTTTGTCTAACCAATCAGTACACCTGTCTTGGTCTAACCAGTCAGTACACCTGTTTTTTCCTCAAAAAGTCAGTACACCTGTCTTTGTCTAACCAGTCAGTACACCTGTCTTTGTCTAACTAGTCAGTACACCTGTCTTTGTCAAACCAATCAGTACACCTGTCATTGTCTAACCAGTCAGTACACCTGTCTTTGTCTAACCAGTCAGTACACCTGTCTTTGTATAACCAGTCAGTACACCTGTCTTTGTCTAACCAGTCAGTACACCTGTCTTTGTCTAACCAGTCAGTACACCTGTCTTTGTCTAACCAGTCAGTACACCTGTCTTTGACTAACCAGTCAGTACACCTGTCTTTGTCTAACAAATCAGTACACCTGTCTTTGTCTAACCAGTCAGTACACCTGTCTGTGTCTAACCAGTCAGTACACCTGTCTTTGTCTAACCAGTCAGTACACCTGTCTTTGTCTAACCAGTCGGTACACCTGTCTTTGTCTAACCAGTCAGTACACCTGTCTTTGTCTAACCAGTCAGTATACCTGTCTTTGTCTAACCAGTCAGTACACCTGTCTTTGTCTAACCAGTCAGTACACCTGTCTTTGTCTAACCAGTCAGTACACCTGTCTTTGTCTAACCAGTCAGTACAACTGTCTTTGTCTAACCAGTCAGTACACCTGTCTTTGTCTAACCAGTCAGTACACCCGTCATTGTCTAATCAGTCAGTACACCTGTCTTTGTCTAACCAGTCAGTACACCTGTCTTTGTCTAACCAGTCGGTACACCTGTCTTTGTCTAACCAGTCAGTACACCTGTCTTTCTCATGCTAGGCGACTTATCTTTGCTGTTTTATCCCAGACAGATAGGAGTCTGATCCAGTCCCCATGAGGAGTATAGTTTCTGAAAGTTAATTATTTTGTAAAATATTCCACAACAGGAGGATTACACCTGTAATCCTCTTTGAGTTAGAGATAGATGCTGCACCAATAAGCCGATCTGATCCCCAGGCTTTGTATTTTAGAACACAATAATTCCAACATATAATCGCAAAGAGAACATCTTCTACACTAAACTATTCATAGACAAGACATCCATCTTAAATAAACAGCTATATAATGAATTAGTCTATGAGGTTTATATTCCTACGTCGCAATGAGACCAATTCACATACTTACTTCCTCGTTCTTCAAGTAGTACTTTTCTAGCAGACTCGGGGAGTCCCAAGCTTTATTGTTGGTGATGAGTACAGTTGTGTTTGGTCGAGAGAACAGTTCAGAAAGTCCTGCAGCCTTCAACATTTAGAGCAATGAAAGAGAAGCGATTTAGTTTCAAACAGAATAAACAATGGCATGTAAAGAGAGATAGAGAGAGAGAGAGAGAGAGAGAGAGAGAGAGAGAGAGAGAGAGAGAGAGAGAGAGAGAGAGAGAAAGAGAGAGAGAGATTTAATATGAAGGATGGATGGGTGGATTGATGGATGAATATAGGGATAGATGGATGGATGGATGGATGGATGGATGAATAGTAATAGGTGTTTTTAATATTGATGTCGAACTCTGTTTATTCAAGATGTTTACTCTTATTCTAGATGGAGAATTAAGAACTGGTAATGACGTAGTATCATCCTGGTAAACAATGTGATAAAGTGGTTGATTGGTTCACTTCGGGTAAACAGCTTGAAGAATTGGGGATGTCTCGCAGATTAGTGTCTGTCAATGATTCTCACAGACTAGTGTCAGACCAGAATGTCTCACAAATGTGTCCAGGAGATCAAGCATGGAGGTGCAAACCCTGACCCTGTAACACCAGCCAATCTACACCCCTAGGATGGATACAATATGTAGTGTGGGAGCTAGTACACAACCTTGCTTAACTCCACTCTTGATTTCAAATTCTTCAGAAGTTGCACCATCAAACTTGATTATACCCTTCATGCCTGTGTGGAACGATTCCACAATGGAGAGAAGAGTTGGTGGGCAGCCAATCTTCTTTAGTGCCTTGAACAGACCATCACGACTGACCAAATCAAATGCCTTTGTGAGGTCGATGAAGGCAATAAACAGTGGTTGATTCTGTTCACGACATTTTTCTTGCATTTGTCGCAATGAGAATATCATATCAGTGGTAGACCGGTTCTGTCGAAAGCCACACTGTGATTCGGGGTAGACTTGATCTCCCAGGACTTGAAGTCTGCGCAGAACAATTCTGGCAAATACTTTCCCTACAATACACAGAAGTGAGATACCCCTATAGTTGTTGCAGTCGCTCCAGTCGCCGTTGTTCTTGTACAGTGTTATGATTCTGGAATTATAATCCCTGTGTAAATTATAGCATACTTACCATAACCATTGAGTACATTGTGCTGTAATCTGCCTGATTTTTCATTATGTCCATGGCAGTTTCCTGCAGGTAGAAGATAAAAGATGATGACTGAATTGTGTCTATTTACGAATAGGCAAACCATTTAGGAGAGACACGCTGGCAAGTGCAGACATTTATAAGGCCATGTAAGTAGAAACGTAATTTAGCGGGTACAAGGATAAATATGTGATTACATACACACAGGCAGACACACAGGCATGCAGACAGAGCCTGGAAGCTGAAAACGAGGACACACTCAGCATTGGTTTCAGCCAGGCAGTTTAGGCCAGGCAGTGTCATGTCATCTACACGTAGCCAGACAAAGAGCTGAACAAGAAGACACACCCAGCATGGGTTTAAATCAGGCTGTTTAGGCCAGGCTGTTTAGGCCAGGCTGTTTAGGCCAGGCAGTATCATGTCATCTATTCGTGCCAGAGAGGGAGCTGCCGTGATTCAGGGGCTAGCACGATTGCCTGTCGGCTCGATGATCATGTGTTCGATTCCCATTGTTTTCACTGACCTAAACTCCCAGGTGGACCCGACCTAACATTAGTACCAGGACTGTTCTGGGAAGTAAAGGCGGTTGATGTGATACTGTCCGCATCAGCCACCGAGTGCCGGTTGGACAACAGTCTGGGTCTAACACCATATACCCAACATACTGCAGGGCGTCAAAAGGGAACCTTTACTGTAGCTTGTACACGGCCAATACTGTCCGAACATTGTAGTTCGCAACACATCAGTCAACAGTTATCATAATCATGGACACGGTCTGATCGCCGTTCCCTTGTAAAGCCTACTCGTGTAAATCATTATTAATGTTAAATAAACGTAAAGGACCCTGTTACAAACCTAGCGACATATTAGGTTGTGTGAATAGCTCTGTTACACGCCTTAAGACGAGATGGGCACATGTAAAGATTAAGTGATGTGGTCTCAATACCACGCTGACGGCTTTACTGCCCAGGCTTTTACACTGAACTATCACTTGATAAACCCTTTAGGACCACTAAGACAGCTCAAAAACAAATATACATGCCAAGCTGAGGAGGCAGGTTGACGAGACCGATTTTGGAATTTGTGTGTGAAGAATTGGAATTGGAATTGGAATTGGAATTGGAATATACATGTATTGTTTGGCGCTCATGGCAGGAGAAGAAGAAAATAGAGTCTTGAGAACGCTCTGGACAACATAAAACTTGAAAGCTAAAGTTGTCGGCAGATCCGAATCCCGATTGGTAACTGGAGCTTTCATTTTTTTTTTTTTTTTTAAATCATTTTTTTTATTGTCTGGCATATTTCGATGCATCTCGTCAGGTGCATAGTGCAGCGTTATTTATCAGATGAAGCGAATAAATGAATAATATTTAAGCTGAAACAATTAAAGCACATAGTCACGGGTATTGTTCGAATGTGGAACGTCTGCTATCCCCACGGAGATGTTTAATGTAAAAGTTATCTTTCTGTTTACACAAAAGCGGCGGGAACCGCCTGATTGCTAACGCATCATTATATTTGAGTAACCGCTTATTCTGAACTGTATTATTCTGTATAACTGTATAACGCTTATTCTGAATTATTATTATGAACTGTATTTCGTGGACTGCGTGGGTGAACATCTAGGAAACATCCAGATGGGAAAATGACTGCCGATTCCATCAGAGATAAATTGGGTGTTTCGTGGGGGACTATTGTGTTGACATTCTGGCGGCGGCATTATACACAGTGTATCTGTGCGGGCTGTTGTTTGTCGAGACTCCTGTCTTTTCCACTTTTTACATCGGGCAGTGGGGAGCGTTTTGTGTGATATTCACTGGCACAGGAACGGAGCATAATGGGGACGACCCGTTGCTGTGAAGTTGGAACTGTGACTAACTAACTAACTAACTAACTAACCGCTTATTGTTCGTAGTGACCGAGAGGTTTAACGGGCTCGTGCTTAAACTCTCTCTCTCTCTCTCTCTCTCTCTCTCTCTCTCTCTCTCTCTCTCTCTCTCTCTCTCTCTCTTGCTCAGACAACATCATAGAATGCACCGTACCCAATTGTGAAATGAGCGATCACTACCCAATATGCTGCACGTGGTCTAAAAAAGGAATTAGAACTCCTAAACGTAGACACATAAGTGTAAAATATAGAAGTTACACAAATTTCAATCAAAATGCATTTTTAGAGGACTTGCTCAGTTCACCTCTAGACAATGTTTATCAACTTCCTGACCCGGATGATGCGCTGTAATTCTGGATGAAGACCTTTATTGATGTGTTTGATAGGCATGTGCCAATCATGAAAGTTCGAGTAAAATATCACGTCAAACCACCTTGGATCACCCAGGAAATACTTGAAATTATGAGAGACCGAGATAAACCACATAAAAAGCGTGATCTAAACACATACCGTACTCTTAGAAACAAAGTTCAATATACCATACGAAGGGGAAAAAAAATTACTTTAAGAACTTAGTAATAGAGAAAACAAATAGTAAGGATGTATGGAAGGCAATTAACACCTTGACAAACAAGTATAACTTCCCAAATTCATTACCATCAAATCATATTACATGCGACCAATTCAGTAATTTTATTTTTTCAAACTGACATAGACCAGTTGAAGGCTTCAATACCAAATTCTCCTTGCAACTTATCCATAATGTCATCGTTTTGCGAGAATAGATGCTCCCGGGATATTCTTTCCCACATACCGCTAATGACAATCACTGAAGTATTCACTTACCTCAGTAACCTAAAAAAAAAAACACAACCTCATCTGGGTTAGATGGAATCAGCAACCTGATTCTCCGTTGTGCTGCGCCAGAAATCTGTATATCATTAACCTATGTATATAATCAGTGTCTCACCAAAGGCCACTTTCCATCAGCTCTCAAGATCGTTAAAGTGTACCCGCTTCTTAAATCCGTTTCATTGGACAATGGTCTCCCGAACAATTACAGACCCATTTCCTTACTATCATCACTATCTAAGCCACTAGAAAAACATATCCATAAAGTAACATTACAGTATTTAGTTCGCAACAAGCTTATTGTGGACAGTCAATTAGGATTTCGACCAAAATATTCTTGCCATACGACCCTAACAAACATGATTAAAAAAAACTGGCACCATAATATAAACAACAACAGTCTATGTGGAACTGTGTTTATTGATTTCAGGAAAGCATTTGATGTGATAGACCATGTTATTTTAATTAAAAAACTAGAGACAATGAAAATTGGCCCTAATGTAGTCATTCTAATAACATCTTTCCTATCAAACAGAAAGCAAGTAGTATTAAACAATAAATTTATGTCTCAAACCACTACCTTCAATATTGGAGTACCACAAAGCTCTATTCTTGGCCCTCTATTATTTGTTTAATGTATTAACGATCTACCTTTGCATCTTTTGTCGTCATACGACTGTACAGTATATACACACGCTGAATATTGTAATTTGCTGGAGTCGTCTTTGCGACACGAATTAAACAATGTAGTTAGATGGAGCTATGCAAACCGTATGCAAATTAACATCACCAAAACAAAATCAATGTTATTAACAACCAGACAAAGACTTCAAACTATAAATTCACACACATCACTTCAACTTCAAATCGATAATATGCCAGTAGAAAGTGTAATTGAGCACAAAACACTAGGCCTAATCATTGATAGAAACCAACCCTTTAATTCCCGCGTTCAAGCACTCATTAAACAAACAGCGAAAAAAGTCTACCAACTCACCAATATTAAAAATTTCCTTGATGAGGACACAAGGAATTTATTCTATACTTCCCATATACAGACACATTTTGACTACTGCTCTACAATATGGAACGGTTGTTCTAATTCAAGCACCAAGCGACTTTACTCACTCCAGAAACGGGCCATGAGTTTCATTTATCGCAAGCATTTATAAGACAATCCTAGCCTGCATAAGCGCCTTCAGCTACTACCAATCCGCAAACGCCTGCTTTTCAATAAGGCCAAACTAATTCACAAAATCCTACATCCGGGCTTGCAAGCCGTGACCAGTAGCTGTGCCAGGTTTCCATGCATTACCGTGGACGCACGCCCACAATACACTGAGAAAGTTTAGCACCATATACCAATTGTGGGTAAGGTCTGTACCATTACACCTCTGCTTCCAACACAATCATTGGCCAATGGGCCAATACGCAGACAATAGCATAACACTTCATATTGGTAGGTTTGCATATGACAAATCAATATATCAAACATCCAATACACATAAACATATTGATTAAACTAGACATATTATGATACTTTAACATCATAGCATAATGCACTAGTTAGTTTATGAAATTACACATACATACATCCAACATATCCGTAAACATTATATTACTTCAAGATGGACATCTAATGATACTCAACATAATATCATCAGGCATTATTAATGAGTACTAATATTGTATAGCTACAAAATGAGATATACAACAAGTCTAATTGAAGTTACCACACAGACCAGCTATATTTGCTGAGCTGCCAGGTTTAATCACCTGCTGTTGTAAGAATTAAATAAATAGTCAGTTGACTATATTCTGTACAACAAATGCACACACCAAAAAGCAACTAGGATAGTGTCCAAAGAAATGACAAGCATCTACCAAGACACCTCAAGTATATCTAGACAAGATCTGCCTTTCACAAGTTTCTCCTTCTCAGAAGAGTAACACTTAAAGCACAATGATATTGAACACAGAACTCAGAAAGAACACTCAAGTAACCCATGACAATGATAGTTCTTGCAATAACCTAGATCAGATATAGACTGAAAATCACTAACTAAGAAATAACTTTTGTAGTGAAATCTAACATAATAATCATGCATATGACTACAGAACATTGAGATAGTTCCTACCTCTTCTGAAGTCAGACTTAATCTAAAAGGAAAAGGTCTATCGTGGGTTTTTATACCTAGCCTAGCAGTAGACACTTATCTCCCAGGAATTCCATTCCTAAATTCTTCTTATCTCCTCCTGACGTTAATTGCAATTAACTCCAAGTCTGTCCAGTCATAAAATTCTTTCTGCATGCACACTAGCCTTCACCCCTGTGGGTCTGACCATTATTAGCCCACTGAGTCTTATCAGTGATTTCACACCTTGCGCCTCTAGTCTCTACCAGATGGGGTCATCCATCGCGGTTGGGCGATTTCCTAGCTATTCTTATCAGGTGTCATGTCAAGGGAACAATTAGGTTCTCATGGTCAACAGCCAGTTTACAACTCTGTTGGTAAACCAGGTTTGCTTGCGTCATTCCTGGTTGGTTTTAATTACTATTCAGTCCCCTGAGTCTGCCCTCCCGTCTGGCTGGATTGATAAGACTGTGAAACTGATCTGGGGGTGACCGGTACTGGTGTCAAATTAACTTCCCAAATATAAAGCCATTCCTGGTGGTTGTTTACTTGCAGGTTTTGCAAGCTTACGCCAAGACAGTATAGCCTTGAATATAGATAAAACGGTTTTGTTCGTCTGTTGATCCTCTACATGGCCCATCAAAAGTGAACCGAAAATTGTTCTGGGAAGTAAAGGCTGCCAATTCGTGACACTTCTTCGTATTAAATTATAATCTATCTGGTTGTTGGTAGTACTGTCCGGGTACTTCTACGTGAAGAGTCTTCTTGGGTGTTGTTTAAAAAGTGTATTGGACAATGTTAACTCTTTTCTGTTCAAAATTCAATTAATTTGTCACCTGCATCATTTCTATTTCCCAATCCAAATTTTTCTAAAACGTGTCTCTCATGTTAGCTCTTCCTGGACCCACTGTTGCAGGTTTAGCAATTTTTTTTCTTCTTGCATATCCTTTACAGGACATCGCTGTCAACATCAGCATCTTTCAGCTGTATGTTGATTTCTTGGCAAGATTACGCTCAGTAGTTTGCCATTGCTTTCTGAGCGGCCGGCTCAGTTATCCAAGTCACCAGCGGGGTGTCAAACCGCTCCCAGATTTCGCCCTGCTACGAGACTCTGCGTGATAAACGGGATTACGGAGAAAGTGTTGTAACCCCTCGGCCAGAGAGACCGGCCATGGTTTAGCAAATACTGGTAGTAATTGCAGGTGTGGAGACTACGCTTGAATTCAACGTGATTGAACGAGAAAACAAAATCAGTCCAGTCGACAATAGAGGTGATATTTTATTTTGTTAAACGTTTGTTATCTTCTTCCTCGTTCACCTTCAGTCGACAATAGAGGTGGTATTTTATTTTGTTAAACCTTTGTTATCTTCTTCCTCGTTCACCTTCAGTCGACAGTATGAATTAATTCAGAGAAAGCAGCAGTCGACTTATCTTGTTCACATCTTGTTTTGGTTTGATAGTCTTTTTCTTTCCATTCTTTCCTTTAAAAATAAATATTTTAATTATAATGTACGTCTTACCTGCTTGCCTCCAGACATGACATCTTCCATTCCCACCACATCATTTATGACGTGGATGATTCCATTCCACGCCTCAATGTTGCCTTCTACTACATGAGATGTATCCTTGCTTGTGGAGTTGTCATAGCTCAGCATGTAGTAGGTTATATTCTGTTCAATATGAAATCAATGGAGTTACATTAAATAGAACAGCAATACAAACACACAGGCTACAGAGGTCTGATCAAACCCTATGACTAAAAGGAAAGCTTGCAGTCGAAATAGTGATGCTCAGAGGAAGAGGTAGACCAGGAAATACATGTATGAAACAGTCGTGCACTAATGGATCAGTTTTGACATACATGGAATTAGAGTGGCACAAGACAGACAAATATGGAATGGAATTATAAGGAGGCTCTTTGGCCAGTCCAATGGCTCATACGAGTATATTTATTGTATGTTGTCGCTGTGACATTTTAGAACCAGTAGCTACAAATGGTCAACATTCTGAGAGAGAAAATCTATGAAGATAGACTACAATTCAAGTGACCATATGGGTATTGATGATATATGTGTCTCTGCCACAACGTCATGTTATTCGAACAGCTTGACTAAACTCAGAATGGAGAATCACTAAATCAACACGCTGGGATTTGCCCATCCAGATTTAACCAATACTGTTATAAATGCCACAGTTGAACTCAGTGTACTCCATTCCATCTCAAGCTTGTCGTATAAACATACCTTACGCTACCTTTCTCGGTTAGATAGTGGTCACAAATTGTCTTCAGATTTCCTTCCTTAGCACTAAATCACATACACCTGAGCATACTCTTCCAAGCAGTTTTGTCAGATATTATTCCTTATTTATATTTATGTGCGTTTTTATTTAGTTAGGTTTTTTTTCTGTCTCTAACTATGTTTGTGATGCTCATAAATAGGGTTATTGGTATCAAAACGTCAGCATACCTAAGATTGTTTATGATTCTTCCATTGATGTTAAGTGCAGGCATTTCAACTTCTTTAAAAAATATTTCTCGGTGTAGGTTGAAGAGGCTTGTGGACAGAACACATCCCTGCTGTATTCTTTTTATCTCTATAGGCGACGAATAGTTATTTCCGCATCTAATAGACGCCACTTGTTCCCAGAACAAGTTACTAATAAGTCTGATGTCCTTTCCGTCTACTCCTATATCTTGAAGGCATGTAATTAGTCGTTCATGTTGTACTCTATCAAAAGCTTTCTTGTAGTCTGTAACATGACTGGGTTCATTGACTTTGGGTGATGGACCTAAGTGAGAGTGGTGCTATATAGGCGAGCTAACCGGCTCTATCTTCTATGTACTCTGTCCATCCTTTTATTATGTCAATATTATTAGTTACAATTTCTCTCTTTTTGCCTCTGATGCAACCGTTTCCTGTTATATTATTTTTCTTCTTTGTAAATCATTTTATATGTTCATGTAATTCGTTTAAGTTGTGTTTTATTTCCACATCCTCTATTTCTTTGCATTGTTTCTGCAACCACTTTTCGTTGGCATCTCTACGCATGTGACGTATTTCTCTATCTATTAATATATACTCTGGAGTGTTCTTTGCTTTCTTTCTTTGAGTCATTTTACTCAAGATTTCATCGGTTATTCATATGTTTTTTTCTTATTTATCTTCACTGGCAAGGTGGTATTTGCAATCTGTATACTGGTTTTTACACTTTTCCATTTTCTATTAATTTTATCCTATTTCACGCTATATTGTTCCATACTACACATGTATATATGTTTTATTTTACATTCTTGTATCCTTATGCAGTCATGATTTCTCTGATGATTGTGAACTGGGTTTATTGTGATTAACTATAAAGGTCACGAGAACTGATGAATATGCGGAGAGCTGATTTAGTAGGTGTAACTAAATCAGGACAAACTACTGTCAACAAATATATTTCAAAAGGATTAAAACGAAGGCAGCGACGACCGAAAATAAACCGGTGCGTTTACACATAGGCTGTATTGTAGTATAATGAATAAACTGATCTTGAACTATTTTAATGTCATCATCAACAATATAATTATCATCATCCACACGTATCTTGCCAGCTGGCATAGGAAGATTATGTCTCCACAGCTTCAGTTATAAATCACTGTCATCACGATCATCATGTGCCGTGCCATGCCGACATATTTGGGCCGTGATGATTCCCATCTTACACAATTACTATTCACCGTGTTCTTGTCCCTATTATTCCATTCGGCTAATCCATACAGGTGTTATTTCTTTATCATCCTTTTGCTGTTTTCTCATCAACTTGTTTTCAAGTTTATTTTTCAAACAATTTTGATTTCCATTCCCCAGCAGAATGTATTATTTCCCGTGTTGATATATGTTTGTGTCACATTTGTTCATGCAAACATATATGTTCATACAATGTTATGTTATGTGTTGTCGAACAACATCAGTGCACTTTGAGCATTCCCACGTGTGCTTAGCCTTCGATGTGGCAGCCATTCCAAAATGCTCTCTGTTCCCATGAGGTGTTGGTTTTATGTCCTCTCTTGACCTCAGACACGGGAACAGACATGTTTGGGCAGGCTCCACAATTAATTCGTGAAGTTGGGCTAGCTTCAGATCCTGTCAGCATCCGCCGTCCAAGTGCGTTCTAGGTTGATTGTATCAGCCTTGTCCATGCGTCTTCCCGTGTGTATTGGTCCATCAATTATCAGATGACACCCCAGATTCATTTCCTGTAACTCCGACATGTTCCGGAGCGCACTTCCAGTTGAATGATGTAAAGCTTGGCCTCCGAATGGTGTCTATCCATTCGGAGAGGACAGTACATAAATAAACACACATAGTATTGTTTGGCACTCATAGAAGGAGAAGAAGAAAGTAGAGATTAGAGGACGAACTAGACAACATTCAATTTGAAAGCTGTATAGTTCCCGACCGAGATTCGAACCTGTCACCTCCAAATGACGACAGCGCCTCGTTGCAGGAACAAGTGTACTTCGACGCATGGCCAACTAGACACTCCATAAAAGTGTCTTCATTAGCCATGTCTATCGTACAGATGAACCTACATCTATGGAATACGGACAGAATTCGTATCAAACTATTGAGATAGCATTACAGGTCTCATAACTTATATTAAACCAGCATAGGTCAAATAACAAGCACACAAACACACCGGACCGTAATTTTGACCTGTGTTGATTTTCTGATCTTCATTCGGAGATGAGCACGTCTGCTGCGATTTTCTGTAGCGTGTTCGTGGAGTCTGATATGATTATCGTGTGTGCGGCTGTTTCAGCTACTGCCCATGCTAGTGCTCTTGAGGCAGTGGTGATCTCAATAATCAGGCATGGTGTCTTGACAGCGACTCTAATCTATTTCAATAATTTCGTTATATGTGTGTTATTTACGCCCACGCTAACCGAAACACCACTTCAAGGATCCATCTCTGTAGATGACGATACTAATGGAGATTTTTTCATGCAACTGTTTTTATTTTTAGGCTATGTAAGCTGTTCATGCCATGATATATATTCATGTTATGACGAAAGACTGTCAAGATTCTCTCACTATATTGTCTCTACAATGCAATAAAATACACAGTATCTTCTTCTTCTTTGGTCCCACTGTTTTTACCGTGAAGCGTCACGGAGAGGGGGCAGATATTATTGCCTGTGTTGCTTGTGTTAACGTCATATTTGATTTCTTCATTGTCTCTTTTACTCCATCTATCCAACTCTTCCTGGGTCGTCATCACGCCTTTTATCCTGACCTTCTAACGTAGAACTATATTGTCTCTGTTTGACCTTGTTCCATTCTAATTACACCATTTAGAGTTCTATAAAGTCAGTAATCGGTGTTATCAAAAAATTTGCTCTTAGTTTCTTATTTGTCTCTTATTGTTTCTCCCAGCTTCTTTTCTTATGCATCTCATCTCACATGATGTGATTTTCTGCCTGTGTGTTTCTAGGACTTTCCGTGTGTTAATCAAATATAATAAGAATTAAACAATACAGTAAACTCACGCCAGATGCCAAGGACGTCTTTTTCTCCAAACTGGCCAGATTTCCTTGCAGGTTGTAAAATGAACTGGATGAAGTATTCATGAACTGGCCAGCCGCGATGTGCTGACGAAGGATCTGTTGCAGCTTGTTGTCATCTCCCAGAAGGATGGCCAGTTGAGTGTCGTTCATCACATTTCTAGCAATTCAAAAGAGACATTTCTATCATGAAAAATATAAAATAAAGACAAAACAAAAAAAAAAGAAAAGCAAATCACGAAGCAGGACCCTGCTTTTGGTTTGTGATGTGACAGAACTATCACGGTTTGTGGACCTGAAATTGGTTTGTGATGTGACAGAACTATCACAGTTTGTGGACGTGATACTGGTCTGTGATGTGGTAGAACTATCACAGTTTGTAGGTCTGTGATGTGATAGAACTATCACAGTTTGTAGGTCTGTGATGTGATAGAATTATCACAGTGTGTGGGCCTGAAGGCATGGAGGAACAGGTGGCAAGTCTTTTCTTTCTTTGGCTGACGAAGAACTTAGGCGTCACATGATCAGAGTAGCTCCCTATCAACTACGCCAATGAGCCGACCTTTGTGTCATAGAAGGCAAACAGTTGGTGATATGAATCATTCACACATAAATAAATCAATACTGCAGCTGGTGCTGATGCTATACTGGAAGCAACGCAAGTACAATATCCACTACTGACACGGTTAAACTCAGACCAGGTTTTAGAGGTCACAAGATCAGGGCTGACACTGGCCACGATCTGGGAGCACCCCGTAATGGTGTGGTCTAGCCAAAGACGGTCCTCCCATTCTGGCTACAGTTGCAACCATCGCCATGTCTCTCCACAGACGTGAAGCCCCAATACTGGCATTGCAAGCTCATCCGACTTTTGCACTTATAGAGTGGAAGGAGTGCTCTGCAATTGAACCTCCGTGTATATGATACTTTTTGGCTGGTCAGGAAGAAGGTCACTACACCAATATCACCCCAACAGATGCAGGCCCTTCCCACAACTCGGGTGATCTGGCCGCCAACACATCAGACAAACGTGTAAGAGCTCAGTCTTCCAGAGTCCTCCCACACAATTAAGCCCAGACCATGGTGCTTGCAGAGTCATGACCAAGCTGCCATAAATCTTACGTAACTGGATATGGCGAATGTATTAATATGCCTATTGACCTCGTCATTGACCTGTCAAAGTTAAACGTGGTGTAACAGATAATGCCGTTGTATCATGAAGTATTAGGCCTTCACATATGAAGATTCATTGCATAACGAGGTTGGGAGAACGGTTCCCTTCTCACCGCCCTACTTTTCCAGACAATTCTGAAAATGTCTGGCACTCAATTTATGAGACTAGGTCGACTTAAGAATTGTACTGACCAGAATAAAAAATAATGTTCTCACTGCTGGGAATTGTACCTTATTCACGGCCCTGGCAGGAAAGTACACTAATGACTCTGCCACTATGGCTAGTCATTATAAACACCAGTTAGTGTTAACAAATGAAAACACAGGTCTGTGAGCACATGGGCTATCATTAACACAACAACAGAAAACTAGATCACCTGAAAGCTTGATCAGTGGGCACAAACATGGTGAATGGTCCAGGTCTTGTGAGAACTTCACTATAAAGTCTGGTAGTTATGTTGACCATGTACTGGAGCTTGTCCTTGAACCTGGTGTCTTGGTTGTTGAGCTCTTCAAGTTTCTGGGGACATTACATATGTGGTAGTGTCAAATACATTTTCTTCACGCAGATGCATAAATAAGTACACCTACATCTCCATTCTCTTTATACCACACTCAACACCACACAGTGATTAGGTAGGACTTAATAGGAAAACCGCAGAATTCTTTAGCAGAAAGAAAGAAAAGAAACAAAGAAAAAGACACACGCACACACGCGCACGTACGCACTCACATACACATGCACGTGCAATGTGCGTGTGTACACACACAAAAATGCCCACACGAATGCACGTACGCATATGCACACTCTTACATGCTGTCACGCACAGGCGCACACACACTCACTTACACACGACCTGTTCTATATATATATATATATATATATATATATATATATATATATATATATATATATATATATGCATTTAAAATCATGCCTCGTAGCAGGAGCCAGCCATATCTCTGTGACGTCATAAGGCCTTCATTCTTGTAGGCCTGGCTGGACGGAGACACTGGTGGCCAGTCTTACCCTCTGTTAGTGGACGACGAACCCTCGTCTTATATAACCATCTGCGCAGCCGGGGTAACTATATGAATAAACCTTCAGAGTAAACAGATTGGGAAAGGCTGCCATAGAATACGTCTACAGTGTAATGTGAAACCAGACAGATCAGAAGAGACTCTACCCCACTTCTTCGTCTTGGTCACTCTTACGGCTTGTCTCACAACATCAGACACCAATATACCACTTTAGAAACTCTGGCATGCACATCGAACATCGCTGTGCTTGTTGCCATTGCATCTCACGTGGCCCAGAAAACATGGGCCGGAAACCATATCTCAAAATACCAGGATGTCATACAAAAATACAATGCATTTGTAAATAATCATTGTTGGGACGCGGTGGTGGAAGGGCTAGCAAGTTTGCCTGTCGACCGTATGATCTTGTGATAGAATCCCAGTCAAGATGTGTATTTTCATTTCAGTTATAATTTTGACTTTTTGTGGCGGGGAGCGTCTCATTTAATTCATATTCGGCCCTTGCTCCCGTTCCCGCTCCCAAAAATTAAAAATTGATTTTAAACTAACTATTTCAGTTGCATCCACGCGAGAGAGAACAACAACTTTTAATAACTAATTTCTGGTTTAATCAGAGAGTGAGTTCCTTTGTAGCAAGATGGCGGAACATTTATTCGTTTGTTTCTAAAGCTCATGCCATTTTCTTTCGTGCTGGAGGAAAAATCGTTGAGTTTAAACTAAATAACTATGCCAGTTGGCTGCGCCGGAATGAGAAGAACATTTGTAGAAAATGTCATCTCAATCGGATGGACCGTTCATGAACGCATAAAGGACACACAAACAAAGACACATTCTCTATATATATATGAAGTAGCCCGTCTCTATGGCCGAGGGGTTACACGACTTTCTCCGTAATCCCGTTTATCCACGCAGGGTCTCGCATCGCGCGAGAATTGGAAGCGGTTCACCCCGCGTTGGTGACTTGCGGGATAACTGAGCCGGCCGCTCAGAAATCAACAATCAGCTGAAAGATGCTGATGTTGACAGCGATGTCCTGTAAAGGATACGCAAAAAAAAAAACACACACACACACACATGTCTTATGACTTTAATGTATGTCATAATTGAATAACTTGATAATGACGTTAATTTCTTGAATAATAAATTTTTAAGAAAAATAAAACGTATTAATTGTCCTGTAAGAATCTAATTTGAAAAGTGTAATTACCAACCTTAATTATATTTCCCTCACACACTGTTCCGTCCCATGTGTAGCCTTCATTGCAAACACAACTGTAGATAGAATAATAATAGACAGATCAGTTAGTTAGTTAGTTAGTTATTAGTTAGTTAGTTAGTTAGTTAGTTAGTTAGTTAGTTAGTTAGTTAGTTAGTCGCAGTTCCAACTTCACAGATAATAGACAGATCAGTTCAAATGTAATACTTCAAAGACAACTGTAGATGAAATAATAATGGACACATTAGGCCAAATGTAATGTTTTAAACACAGCTGTGGAGGAAATAATAATTGTCACATGAGGTCAAATGTAATGTTTCAAACACAGCTGTAGATGGAATACTAGACACAGTAGATGAAATGTAGTGTAATCTTAACAAACAACTACAGATGAAATAATGAACGCATGGAATAAACAGTCATCTTCCACGCAAACAGATGCACGTGTTTATATCTAATATTGCACTAATCAGTATGGGGAATGGAGCATAGTGGGGCGATGGCTAATAGTTGTGGATGTCTACCCTCTTATTATTGGCAGTGGATTGGTCATGTGGCCTTCTCAGATAAGAGCGTAACAATAGGAAGTCTCATGTTCATGCTGCAGAAGTTAAAGCACTGGGGAAAAGTAAAATGTAGACAAATCTGGCTGCTGCTGCGGCTAACCTTCACTTTTAGAACAGACAAACAGCCTAGACACATTAGAATCTGTGTGATGATCTCATTCATTCATTCAGTGGCATGTCCTTTACAGAACCTCGCTCCCATAACAACCCTCCGGAAAACTTCTCGATCACAAGCAAGATGCCCCGCGTCTGATACACCCATCTGGAGATCATCCGCCACATCCTGCACCCATCTTCTCTTTGGCCTTCCTCTTCCTCTCTTCCCAGGCATATACCCTTCCATTATTGTTCTCTCCAAACTGTCGTGACGTTTCAAGTGACCAAAATACTTCAATTTTCTTTGTTTTATCGTCTTTAATAGCCATCCCTCCTCAATATTCAACTCTTGAAGTATGGATGCATTTGTTCTTTTCTTTACCCAAGATATTCTTAGAACTCGTCTATAACATTTATATTCAAAGGCATGTATGCGCTGTTCAGCTTGTTTAGTAAGTGTCCATGTCTCACAGGCGTATGTTGCAATGGGAAAGATGCATGCTCTTAAAAATCTAATCTTTGTAGTTCTGTCTGTCCCACACCATAATTTATTCATCTGTTTTAGTCTTTGAAGAGCAATGGATAGTCGCCGTTTTATTTCTTTCATTGTGTCACCATTATTCGTAATCAATGACCCAAGATATTCAAAATTTTCCACCACCTCCAATTTCCTCCCATTAATGTATATTTCTTTCTCCATAGTAGTTTTATCTGTATGCATTATCTTAGTTTTTGCTATGTTAAGATATAAGTTGTGATTTTCACTATTCAATTGTGTTGAGGCTATTAGGTTTTCTATGCCATTCTGTGTTGTGGATAGTAATACTGTATCATCAGCATATCGAATCTCTGGTATGTCATGACCGCCAATATTTAGGGCATCATATGGCTCCCTGTTTATATCATCTCTTACATTTCTCATTATATTTTCGGCATACAGGTTAAACAAATAGGGTGACAGCACGCAGCCCTGACGGACTCCTTGCTTGATGTCAAACCAATCTGATGTCTCGCCATCTATTCTAACTGCTGCTTGTTGGTCTAGATATAGCATTTTTATGAGATGCACTACCTGTGAAGGAAAGCCCATATTCCTCATGATTTCCCAAAGTTTCTGATGTTGTACACAGTCAAATGCCTTTGAATAATCCACAAAACATGAGAATAGGTTTACATTAAATTCTCTGCACTTCTCTATTATTAATCGCATGTTGAATATGTGATCTCTTGTTCCTCTTCCTTGTCTAAATCCAGCTTGAACTACGTTAATCTCTTCTTCCATTTTCTTACTAAGTCGTCGCATTATGACTTTTAGTAGAATTTTACTTGCATGACTTATCAGGGCAAAAGTTCTATAGTTGGTGCATAATTTCAGGTTGCCCTTTTTTGGTATTGGAATGAAGATAGTTCTCTTCCAATCTTTTGGCCATATACCATATTTCCAAATCTTTGTACATAATGCATGATATATGTGTATGCTTTCTTCTCCTCCTGCTTTAATTAGTTCAGCTGGTATCTCATCACATCCAGGTGATTTACCATTCTTCAGGTTCCTTATAGCCCAAGCAATTTCATCTAATGAGGGTTCAGGTTCTGTCTCTGCTGTCATTGGCTCATGTATCTCATTCATATCCTCACTGTCACTCATATCATACATTCCACTGCAGTACTCCTGCCATCTTTCTAGAATTTGTCTAGATTCTGTTAAGGTATTTCCCATCTTGTCACAGATAACATTCAATTGAGGTTGAACATTTCTTGTCAATAACTTCATTTCCTTGAACATTTCATAATCTCTTCCAGCCTTATGATATTGCTCTATTCTGGTACAGCTATCTTGTATATATTGATTTTTGTCCTTTCTTGTGTTCTTTCTTATTTCTCGAGTTAAAGATTTATACTTCATCCTGCTATCGGATTCATCTCCTTTCTGTTTCAGCTCCCTTCGTTGTTTTATTAATTCTAACGTGTCTGATGTAATCCATGGCTTACGTTGCATTTTCTTGGTCGGAATGAAATCTTTGGCTGCAGTTATCAAGATATCTCTAGCTTGTACTGCCAGTTCATCAGGTGTCATTTCTTCTTGTACAGACATCAAGACCCCAAAGCGATTCCTAACTTCTATGTTGTATGCGTCCGGTATTTGTGTGAGATCAAAACGAAGTGGCCTTGGTCCTCGGGTAAGCTTTTTGAGTTTTAATTTTAGATCTGCTTCTAATAACTGATGATCTGTATCACAGTCTGCACTTCGTAGGGTTTTTGCAGATGTTATGCTTGATCTCCATCTTCTTTGTATTAAAATATAATCTATCTGATTTTTGGTAAAACTGTCTGGAGACTTCCATGTGAAGAGTCTTCTTGGATGTTGTTTAAAAAGTGTGTTGGCTATCGTTAACTCATTTTCTGTGCAAAATTCAATTAATTTGTCACCTGTGTCAGGGTCTTACACCTGGCTCGCTACCTAACACATGTGGGACAGTACACGTACAACGTGATTTGACTCAAGACTCAACGACACAACGTTCAACGGATTTAATTACAGATCATATACAGTACGATGATCACAACAATATATACTGGATACTTCAATACACTTACATCCACCATACAGCACACAGTCTGACTCTCAAGATGTCCAGGCACTCGACATTCGGCCACAGAAACCTTTCTCGCAACATGTGTCCTGTTCAGTCCACGTCCCAGAGCTGTCTCCCTATGGTTTGGAACTCGCCTCCTCACCTGAGGTGGCTTCACGAGACATGCGTGCGTCCTTGGTGTGACCGCTGGCCGTCTCGCCAGCCGGCAACTTCGCAGGCAGGTGACTACCATTCGCCTGGCGGCGTAACGAAGTTCCTTCATCCCTGCTAGGGACTGAGTCACCTGGCGGCGTAACGATGTCACTGCATCACTGCCGTACTGTGGACTCTGACAACCTGCATCATTTCTATTTCCTAATCCAAATTTTCCTAAAATGTGTCTCTCATTTTCAGCTCTTCCTGCACCTACTTTAGCATTAAAATCTCCCATTATTATTGCTATATCATTATGACCTATCTTATTTAATGTGTCTTGTAGTGTGTTGTAAAAATCTTTAATTTCGTCCTCCTCTGCTGTTGAAGTAGGTGCATATATCTGTATGAGAGTTGTGTTTTTTGGACGGCCTTTAAGTCTAATAGTGAGGATTCTATCACTAACTGGATTATATCCCATTAAAGCTTTTGCAGTTGTCTTATCTAAACAAAATGCCACTCCACTCTGGCCTCCGACATCTCTACCAGAATAAATGAAAATACTTCCATTTTCAGTTGTGAAATGTCCCTTGCCGCTCCAGCGATGTTCACTAATTCCTAAAATGTGAATGTTTAACCTCTCAATCTCATCACACACTACTTTAAGCTTTCCCTCATACAAACTTCTCACATTCCACGTTGCCATTCTCACTCTGTTTCTTAGTCTGACACAGGGAATTTCCTTGGTAACACAGTCAGGATTAACTCCGTCATCACGATTACTAGTACTGGTCCCTGCGTCATACTCTTCCCCAGTGTTATCTGATCTGCCTGGCCTGGGGGTCTCGCCACCAGATCTCTTTCTTATTATGTTTTCTTTCATGGTTGTTATGGTTTCTTGGCAAGTTTTGCAGAAGGTAGTTTGCCATTGCTTTCCTTCTGGGCAGTGACTGTACTAGTCGGTGGCCATAGCCATTGTCTCTACTGATGAGATCATCTGCCTATCGCCGCAGAGTGCAAGACCATAACCAACAACAATCTGTCGGCTGCTCTCACACTCCATCCACCACCTGATTCCATGGCTTCACGTAACCCTGATCGGGGGGCTAAACGGGTACTCCACCTTGCCCAAGGGTGTCCCGTAGACTAACGGAGGAAAGGAGGCGTCTTACATCTCCTTTGATAGGGGATACCCTTACCCCGCTAACCGCGTGTGATGATCTACTTAGGGAAATAGACGGAAGACAACTCATGGATTCTGTAGTTTATTTTTCGTACGCTGGATTTGAACTGGAGCGTTGTCCACACACGTGCTACAGGTAGGGAGTGCACTGGACACATGTCGAGTGAGTGTTAGCTTTCCCTATCACCAGTGTCCCTCGCCATCAGGAGATGCCAATGCGATTTCTGAGGCACTATCAAATTATGTCCGCAAGTCAAGAAATCAACACTTTAAGTCCAGCTGTCAGGTGAGGGTAATGAACCCACTACGTGGCGGTCAGTAGAACGGACGGACGGAGAAGCTGATTTTCTTTAACGGATATAGAATTGGGCACGCATTCTACCCTCCTTACCTCATCTAAAATGTGTAATATTCAATAACATTGTTTGTCAATCAAGAATGATGATGACCATTCATGTCATCCAGTGGGGTTGAAAGTATGGAGCCGTGGGTTCTAAGATGGCTGATAGGCCTATTTTGGCTCGAAATGTTCTTTGGCAATGTGGGCAAAGATTGCTTGACGTTCCAGGAAGAGGATCTACTGCAGTGGTTTTTCTGTCCAATCTTTTTTTCGCAGCGCTTGCAGAAATGTTTGCTTCACAAATGACTGCACCATTGCGTAATGATGTACACCACGAATGTCGGTCTTTGGCTGCAGTCTCCCATTCAATAATACATGACTCACCAAAGCTACATTTGAAATGACAATTATAACTAACTAAAGGCAGATGCAGACAACGTTTAAGCGCTTTACACCTCTCAACTACGCTGTCTTGCATGCTGGAGTGCACAACTGGGAGTCTCCGATGTACCACTGGCTTTTGTGCACTGTGTTGAGATTGTCATTATGTTATTTAGGCGAGAAAACGACATAAAGAAGTGTAATGAAAGTGAACCTATACAAACGTCAAAACCCAGACAAATATGAGTGACAGTGTAGTTGAGTGTACCTGTGTTTAAGAGGTTCCCTGGTCTCACAGACAGCATTGGGGCCACAAATACCTGGCCTGCACATGTCCTTGATTGTGCAACCTTTGTCAGGGTTGTCTCCTTCATAACCCTCCTTGCATTGGCATTTGTGCTGTATCAGGATATATACAATGAAATAATTTGAATGTAAATGTTGCAGACACAATTATTACACACAGTGTGTCAAGAAGAACAGAAACACAGACATTCTTAACGATGAAAACATTCTAGTCTTTCGATAAAGTAAGACATTTCAACATGATGAAGATTATGGCAGATTTACAAATTAATGGGAAAGACCCTAGACTTGTAAAAACCACATATTGGAAACAAAATGCCATAAAGACTGACGATGAATAAGGTCAGTATCAGCCTAATAAGAGAGGTGTGCGCGAGGGATGTGTAACGCCTCCAGATATGTTCTCCCCGTACCGTGAAAACGTTTTTAGAAATGTAGAAGATTGGAAAAGAATCAACATTGGGGGACGTAACATATATATCATTAGAAACGCGGATTCTTCTTTTTCTTCATCTTCTTCTTTCGTTCGCTTGAAATGTGTCTATAACAGCAATGTTGTCTCTAGTATGAATCTAAGTCTTTTTTTAGTTCACTCAGCGGCCCATACAGTTTATCTTCCACTGTTGTCTCTCTAGGCCAGAAGATTCGCCTGGATATGTTGTAGTTTGGGCAGACTTGGAGTATGTGCTCTGCTGTCTGCGACGCCAAACCACGTGTGTACATGGCTGAGTCACCAATCTTGAATTTTGTATACATGTGGTTGCGTAATTTATTGTGTCCTGTTCTGAGGCGCAGAATAATGACTTGTTCTGCTGTCCATAACGTGGTAGCCGTCTTGAGTAGGTTTTGGTGGCCTTCTAATGGATGAAACAGTATTGACTGCAGACAATGAGCATGATCTGCGACACATAGTAGATGCAGTTGTTGCACACAGTGACCAACTTGGGTCAGAATTAAATTGTAAGAAGTCACAGATTGTGGTCTTCACTTGGAAGAAGGAAATACCACAGTGTAATATACAGGTAAATGGGATATTCGTACACAAGTGAATTGGTACAATTATCTCGGAACAATCAAAACATCTGATGGGAGATACCTTGAAGAGACTAGAGCATGAATCGCCATGGTCAAGGTAGATTTTTATGTGATGGAAAACATAATGACCAATAAAAAGATGATATTTGCAACAAGAAAAAAAGTGTTGATGTGCTACATAGAACATTACCGTTTGTATGGATGTGAAGCGGGGACATTGAGAAGACAAGCTAAAAAAACATCTGATGGCTGCATAAATGTATTTTGTGAAACATTTCTGGAAAATGCAAAGAATACCAAGGACAGACAGAAACATCAATGACCAAATCCTAAAGAAACAAATAAAAACCGTAAACTTACTCGAGAATTTAAACGTAGTTATTCACAATATTTTGGTCATTTTATGAGAAGAAATAAATTGGAGAACTTGGTGACAACTGGCAAAATTAAGGGGAAGAGAATAAAGGGAAGGCAGAGAAGTAAACATCTGGATGGATTGGTCACGTGGCATGATCGAGACAAGAACACTGAGCTGATCCATGACTCTGGTGATCGCATGAGATGGCGAAACATGACCGCCCAGGCTTATCGACATGGCACATGATAAATGAAAAAAATAAATAACTTTGGAGAAGACCGTCCCATAAAAATGATCATGCTTCAGAAACTGAAGTATGTGGGCCACATCTATCATACCATTGGTTTAGACTGGACGGTAATGGCAGGCCTGGTTCCTGGAAGATGAGGCAGGGACTGTGATGGTCGACAGTGGACGCATGAAAATGCACGAGGCAGAGGGGCTATCAATGAATCAAGAGTCTTCCAGCAGGCCGTGAAGCGGTCTATGATTTATCTTTCAGTCAGTAAAGCTTAACCCAGGATTTCCATAGCAGTGTTGTAAATTGTGTTCTTTAGGCCAATCCTCGCTGTTTCTGTATCTTGTTTAGCAGAGGCACTGGTCTTGAGGCGGTCATCAAGCATATTTTCAAACGACAGCTGCGTTTTGTTTTTTTAACTATTTAGTCGGGTGACATTTGGTTTTTTTTGTTTTTTTTTGCAATTTCACCCCTTAAGGACTCCGTGGTAATTTGATGTGCATGTTCATTTTTGAGACAATAAGACGATTGTCTGTCCAACATTCGGCACTACACATGGATGTTGTCACCCATACGTCATGTCTGTCACTTCTCCTGACGATGACATAGTCAATGAGGTGCCAGTGTTTCCAGCGAGGGTACATCCACGATGTCCTATTTCTCATGTGAAGACGGAAAACTGTGTTGGTAATCAGGAGATCATGTTCGGCACAGGCCTGAAGGAGGAGGAGTCCTTTGCTGTTACAATTTCCGACTCCGTACTTTCTAATAATGCCATTCCAAGAGGCGGTGTCCATGCCAACTCTGACATTGAAGTCCTCAAGGAGTGTAAGTTTATATCCCTTGGGAACAGATGTTAATACATTGTGTAGGTCCTCATAAAACTTGTTCTTGACGTCATCTTCTTTGGTCATAGTTGGTGCGTAGACACTCAAGATGGTTGCATGCTTCCTTATTTTCGGCAGGGTAGTCTTAAGTCTGTCGTTTATAGCCTTCAGAAATCCAGGTAATTTGCCAACCAGTTCAACTTAATGGCAAATCCCACACCAGATTGGTGTCTTTCTTCACTTTTCCTTCCACTCCAGAAGAATATGTAGGCGGCACCATCTTCACAGATTTGACCTTCTTCTGCAAGTCATGTCTCGCTCAAGACTGCAATGTCGATGTTGTACCTGCCCATCTCTCTCCCAATCAGTGCTTTTCGTCTCTCTGGGCACGACGCCCCTTCTTTATTTAGTAGGGTGCGTACATTTCAAGTTCCGATGGTTAAGAGAATATAGTTCGCTATTTTTTTTTTTTTTTTGTGCTTTACTTGATTTTATTTTAGTTGTATGTCGACCGCAGTTATAAGATACCCACCAACCGCGGCTAGATGGTTAGGTAATGATGGAGCAGGCAATGTTTAGGACACCTATTCTATCTCCTTACTCGTGTTATGGAGATGAGCAGTACTTTCCTAAAGAGGGATTCGAAGTCGCTCAGGGGGCTGCCGAATCCCACTGCTGGTCCGGTCAGTAGAAAATCAAATCAAATCAAATCAAATCAACTTTATTTTAAAAGGGTCACAAATTGGGCACGCTGGCCCGTCTTACATTCGGCCCTTTCAATCGCTCGTCTTTCGTTCATCAAGAGCATTATACATTTACATAGGAAGAAAAATAAACATTGTGAAAAGAATGTTGCAAACATAAACAAGGCAAATTACCATGTTATGAGGCCCATCTCCCACATACCCATACATCATCCCACCAAAACACACACCCCCACCTACCCACAAACCCAGGGATACATCCATACCCCATCAACCGACCCATCCCCCTCCCGAACATCCCCCACCCACACACACTGCCCTCACCTGTACCCCCAACCAAAACACACTCACCACCCACAAACATCCCCCACCAACCCACACATCCCACGCCCACGCACATACACATCCTAACCCACCCACACCATCTCCCCACCCACACCTCCAACCACCCATCCCCCAGCCACATCTCCATCGACCACATATTCCCCACCCACGCACACACATCCCCCACCAACCCACACATCGCACATCCACTCACTCATCCCCAAACCATACACACACATCCCCACCAACTGACATCTCCCTACCCCCCCCTCCCCACACACACACACACACACACACACATCTCCCTACCACCTATACATCCCCAATCCACTAACACACACCCCACCACCCACACATACATCCTCCAACCACCCACACATGCCCTAACCCAATCCCCCACCACACACATCCCCCACCCGCACATCACCTTCATCCCCTACCACGCAATATTCCCGACCCACGCACCGCACACACACATATCCCTCACCAACACACCCCACGCCCACATACCACCACACATCCCTACCTGCACACCACACACCCCACCTACACACCATATGGCCTGAGCCGCCTGTGTGCAGGTCTGCGACTACGACTGCCAGCGTACCCTAGCCTGTCGCTTCGCCGCTCGCCCATTGCCACAGAGCTTGACGGTGATAGATGAATTTGAATTACCAGAGATCTCTACGTGCCTTGCAGTGCTCATTACGTCCCGCAACGTTTTGCGGGTAAACGCCGTCTTGCCCATTGAATCATCAATATTTTCTACCTCGCAGTCTGCCGAATCCTGTCTTCAAATGCTGCGTAGGTATACCCTAGTTCAAGGATAGGTTTCACACTGACAGCTACTAGGAGCCACACGCGTGAGCTGGGTGCCAGGCTTGAACCAGTGGAGAATGGGCCCTGAATAGGGCATGGCAGTCATCCTTACCCAAGGTACTACCAATGCCTGACATCCCAGACTCCTCAATAGAGGGAATTACAGAGACTATGGTAACCTCGATATATAAAGCCCAAATACGGGCACTCATCGGCTGTTTATGCTTCACCACAACACCCTAAAGTATGAGAGGAAAGTGATGAGATGAGATATGATATACCTAATTTAGTCTAACTATGAAATACCTAATTTGGTCTAAAGGTGATATACATAATTTTGTCCAATTCCACCTAATGTGGTCTAACTGGGATCTAACTTGAAGTTACCTGATACCGTTTAACTTATATACACCCGATTTGGTCTAACTGATGAATACCTGATTTGGTCCGGTGTATATACAATCTGTTGTGACATGACAACCACCACTGTTATTCTGGCAAGGGTTTATGGGAGCACATTCTGTCCCATCTCCAGCGTAGCCGTCGTGACAGACACACCTGTGTCTGCCTGGACCTGTGTGAATGCACTGACTGTTGTTTCCACACGGGGACACGGAGCTCTGGCACGGGTTTCTTTCTGCATAAACAAGGCACAAGTTTCACATCTGATATAATCACACACTGTTTGGTAACTGTGTTCCATGTCTGCCAGTTGTTACAGATTTCAATTATTTAACAACTTGCAATAAAACTAATAAATACATCGGTTTTATTATTGTTATTGTACACTTTGCTTCTTATAGCCCATGTCGTATGGCGTTGGGGATCGTGTCTGTTTAGGGCCTAATGTCTCGCCTACGACCACTCATTTCTGATACTGATGTCTCTCCATGTCATGATGTCAATCTGTCCAGAATCTTCTGTCACTGCATACCTCTGTCTCACATCCCCTTCCCGTTGTCACAAAGTATTCCAGCTTTCTCTTTCTTATGACATGTCTACAGAATATGGACTGTCTTCTTCTGATAGGAGTAACCGTTTTACATGTGAGTTAACTTCTATTGCCAAACATAAACACTGCTAATGCAAAACTACCTCACAGTTCGTGCAGGGTCTTGTGGATGAGGGAAGAGTGGATGGGGGATGGGTGATTGCGAGTGCATAGGTGGATGGGTGGAGGATGTGAGTGTGTGAGTGTGTGGGTTCGGGGATGGGTGTGGCGTGTTGTGGGTGGGGAGATTGTGTGAGTGGGGTATGTGCGTGGTTGGGGATGTGTGTGGGCTGAGTGGTTCGGGCGTGTGGGTGGGTGGGTGGAGGACGTGTGGGTGGGCGAGTTTGTGTGGGGTGGGGGATGTGTGTGTGTGGCAAGGGAGATGTGTGGATGTATTTGTGGGGATGGGTGAGTCGGTGGGGGTATATACGTATGTCAGTGGTATGTGCGTGGTTGAGGGATGTGTGTGGGTCGAAGATGTGTTTGTGTTTGTGGTGGATGTGTGGTGGGTGGGGGATACGTCTCATAACATGGTAATATGCATTGTTTATGTTTACAACATTCATTTGAAACTGTTTTATTTTTTCTATATAAATGCATCGTGCACTATTGATGAATGAAAGATGAGTGACTGGAAGGGCCGAACGTAACACGAGCCAGCGTTCTCAATCTGTAAACGTACTAAAATAAAGATCAATCAATCAATCAATCATTCAATTAATCAGTATATTATAGTATACAATTACAACAAAAACGTTTAGTTATGTGTGATTTCTAATAAAATAGAGAGATAACACACACATATCTAGTGTACATACCTTACAGTTAAGTTAAACCCGGTAAACAGAAATAATAGTCAGAATAAAAACAATAATAATACTATATTAACTTACAGTGAAACATGTAAACATAAACTAAATCACAGGACAACGAATCCGACGTTTCGATATATTTGGTATTCTTTGAGAACAAAACAAACAAATCTACAAGGGGAGGGGGGAGGGGATGACACCGTAAACTAAAAATTTAAATACAACCAAAAAGGAATGTACTTCGAACATTTGTTTCTCACCATTGGCCCATCAGTATAGATCGCTATGTCACCTAGATGTTTGTTACTCTGGATCAGTTGTTGCACTTCAAACTCTGTGCGACCTGCTGCCCATTCTCTTCACTCACGATCCAGTGTTACTATTAATTACATTGTGTCAGCTCGTCCTGACTGCGGGTACTTCAACCCACTCTTTTTCACGACTGATGGTCTGTAGATCATAAATCTGATGTAAAGATATTTCTGCCTGTGTTATCCAGGACCTGCCTCGCCTTAGTCTGTGACCCTTGACCAAATCTATGGCTTCATGCAGGGGGTGATCACTATCTGCAGCAACTCTCAGGTACCATTTGGTCTCAAGGACTCTATGCCCATCAGCAATTGTTGGTAGCGCCAGGATATGCCTCATGCATATAATTGGTGTGTCCTTTGTGCACCCCAGAATCACCCACATGATCGCATTGTGTATGCGCTCCAACCTTTCAAGCTGGCTCTTGGATTCTGTCAGTATCCAAGACCATACTCAATGACAGAAATTATTAACTGTTGAAAGAGCTTGTAAAGCATCCTCTGTTCTACCTCGGTTACTGCAAATCGCCATCAAAGCATTAAGTCCCCTACCAGCCTTCACCACTCTCTCTCTCTCTCTCTCTCTCTCTCTCTCTCTCTCTCTCTCTCTCTCTCTCTCTCTCTCTCTCTCTCTATTAAGAGGACATCGATTCAATATAATAGATGGGACATCTGCCTTCGCAATCCGGTTATCCATGGAGTACCACACAACCGATGCCTTGTCTGGGTTTATAATGGCCCCTGCGTCCCTGCACGACCCTGTTATCTTATTTACTGCCACCTGTAAATCTGCAGCCAAACTTTTCCTGTCTCTGTCCTGTCTGTACACCAGTACAGCATCTGCAAATATCAATATTCTACCAACACCTGGTGTCTTATTAGCTGCGATTTCGCTGGTGTAGACTTTAAAGAGCACTTGGGATAATGCAGATCCCTGTGGCAACTCGGGTGTAATCATACGGGGATGAGAAGCCCAGGAACCCATGCGCAGAGCAGCCCTACGCTCATAAAGGACTGTCGCAATCCATTTGACATGGCAAGGAGAAGCTACAAGAAAAACACCGTGATATGAATACATGGGGCTATTCCGACACGGAGAATGAATGTAATAGCAATGGTGAAAGTCTAATGAATATGTTCTCCGGTTAAAGAATAATAATAAAAAATAGTTGTTGTTTTTTTCAACATCGCCGTAGCCACACCAAAACTTGGTATAAATGGAATAATATAAATCAGGCATCTCATGTTGACTTTATTCTAATTATGGATTCTAGAGCACTCATAAACACGGACATTAATAATGATCATAAACCAGTCATAATTTAAAAAAATAATTCAATATACGTGAAAATAAGAAACAAAAACGTAACAAAAGATATTATCAATATAGGAGGCTTCAGAAAAATACAGTTAAGCGATAATTCAAACAAGAAATCAAATAGATATATAAGAAGCTCTCTGATGAAGTGTAGATAATAAATGAACAATTTGCAAGTCTGCCATGCTCGACACGCTTGAAAATAAATGTGGAAAAGAAGTCCAGGCAAAGAATTAAGAACCACTTGCTGGAGCAATGGAGTTTAAAACAGTGTATCAGTAAAGTAGGCAGCATGTACCGTCCCGCTGTGTTGTACCCAGAAATGGGAGGGACGATGAGCTTGTCATGAAAGGTGGAGGATGTGAACAGGAAGAAAATGAACTTACATACTAGAAGGTCAGACTCACCTGCGCACAAGCCATCACCGTGGATTCCATTATTGCATTCACCATCCTCACACTTGCAATCTAGAGATGGGAGGAGACACATTAGATCCCTACTCGCTCAACATGAGTGTTAATGTATAGTTAATGATCCTTCTTCGTTGCTTAAAATGTAATGTGTTTACAATATAGTTGCTTACAGTGTAATTTGCTCATAGTAGTGTTGCTTACAATTTAATTGCTTATAATGCATCTTCTTACATAATATTTACTTACACACGTTTTGCTTGCAATACACCTGCTTATAATATATTTGATTATGCTGTACGTCTTCTTCTTCATCTGCTTCTTACTGTCGACCACACAAAGGCTTCAGTTGCAGGGTTGTCCGTGCATAATCATTGTGTTAAAAGAGATCTACCAGCAATTAGAACAAACAAGAACATTATGACCAGAACCAAGTTGATGACATAACTGAGCATGAGATTTGATTGCAGTCTGTCCTTCAATGAACACGTCGATCACGCGATAACAAAAGCTCGAAAAGGTCTTTCAGCAATGAGAATCTTTGAAAATCACCAAAATCGAGGAAAGACTGTTAATACGTCTTATCCATTTAGTATGCTCGGGTCATCTTCATTTCCAGCCCTATATACAGATTGGAAGAATTGAAGAGATACACAATGAAGCCATGAGCATTATTTTGGGATGCACGAGAGTCGCATCTTGTGCAGCAATTGGGTATATTCTTGACTTTCGATACATGAACAAAAGGATTTATATATGAAAATAAGTGCACAGGTGCAGCAGCCTCTGCACCAAGCTCTATTCGAGAAAATGGTTATAGGCTCAAGAGAGGCAAATTATGGATGAGTTAGGCGGAAGATGTTGTCAGGCAGGTCTGCAGTCTTACCAATATCCCCGACAGAGTATGGGTGCCTGTATTTCCAGCGCTTTATTGCACTTTCTCCTGCATTGTCACGCTCGACAGGAGGTGCAGAGAACAGAATCCCGCAACTTCCAAATGCCAAAGTCAACGATCGCATCAATGAACAGTTAGGCACATTTGTGCATATATATATATATATATATATATATACAGATGGACCTGTTATACAATAGTAGACAAGTGCCTGGGATTTAAGGCATGCTCAACGAGCCGAGTCCAATCCAATCCAATGGTGTTTATTCTATGACCACAGGCAGCATGACGATGCAGGTGACGGCAGTGACACGGCTTTCATATGACTGGAATCTGAGAATTAATACCATATTTGTGTCCTGGGTATTTCAATGAGCCTGATCGGAAAGATCGAGGCTGGTTCAACTCGCAGACAATGGACTGAATCGCTGCGGAAGTCTGATTTTCGTAGACTCGCTTCATTTTAGTCCCAGTACATGTGGGATTTGAGGGAAATGAACGAGCTAATGAACTTGCTTGCTCTCCATCTTGCACTTCAGATGGCCATCCTATGGATGCTGCTGATATTCGTATTAATGCCCTTAGAGAGATGTGGAGAGCGGAAGATTTTGATGCCAGTAATTCCACGTGGTTTTCAATAATATGAGACTTGGGAGTAAGAATTGGCACAGCCATACACGAGAGGTCTCGTTCAATCAACACAGAACTGGCATTATCAGCCGCGGGATGATGATGCATATGTCGAGGTGGAGGGGGGGGGGATTAGAGCACCTATGGACGTTTCCGGAGTGCCAGAATAATACTCCAGCAGGTTATTAACTAACTAACTAGGTAACTATCTTCTTCTTCTTGTTCTTCTTGTTCTTGTTCTTGTTCTTGTTCTTGTTCTTCTTCTTCTTCTTCTTCTTCTTCTATCCTTAATCATTACACGAGAAAGCAATTGTTAATTATAGAACAGCAAAAGAGCTATCTCAACTGCTCTCGGCCAGCGGCCAGCTTATCAACAGTGGCCCTATAATGAATTACACATGTTACCTGAGCATTTAAAGTTCCATTCTTAGGATTCCATTAATGGAATTTCATTGTATTTTTATTATATTGGTACTAATATATGGTCTCCCTGGTGTAGGGTTAAGGACATTGTACTTAATCCCGTATACTCTGGTACGAAACACAGCTGCGCGAGATTCGGCAGCTGATCGCGTCGCGTTGGTTACTTAAGGGGGTATGTGAGCCGGTCGTTCATACATCAATGGCAAACTTCTTAACGTAAAACTTTCCAAGACATCAACAGCAGCTGAAAAATGTATTTGCTGACTGCAATGTCCTTCCTGTAAAGGATTTTTTTCCGGGTTTCCATCCTGTTTCAGGATATTGCAGTCAACACCAGCATCTTTCAGCTGTATGTTGATTTCTAGACTAGATTACACTCATCAGCACAATACGACTTTCTGATCAACCAGCTCCATACTCTCGTAAGTCACTGGCGCGACTCGAACCCCTTCAGATTCTCTTGCGCTCACGTCAACTACGAGAGTATTCGGGGTTACGGAGGAAGCTGCTAACTTCTCAGCCAGGGAGACCGGCCTGTAAAGGATATGCAAATGTGTGTGTGTGTATGTGCGTGCGTGTGTGCGTGTGCGCGTGTGCGTGCGTGCGTGTGTGTGTGTAAGTGTGTGTGTGTGTGTGTGTGTGTGTACACTCTTGCTTATGCCTAGTTAGCAAGTATTCATTGGTCATGGTTTTCAACCGCCGTTGTGGTGCATTTCCTCATATCGCGTTCCAAACACAGCAGCAACCGATTTGGAAGCAGACCACCTTACGCTGGTTTTCATACAATGGTATGAGTGCTGGTGGTTCAGAAAGCAATGGCAAACTACTAAATGTAAATTTACCCACACACGCAAAAAAAAACAACATAACAACCAAAATACGATTGCTTGACGGACTGACTGCTACGTCCTTTGAAGGATGTGTAACTATCTTTTAACATGATTATCGGGTTTTCTGTCGCATTCTGAAAGGTGTCAATTTTGGCATTTCTTTTTACACAGCTCTCGGCCATATTGTTACAGAAGTACAGACGGTAGACATGTTTCATGTATTCTCACATTGATGTTTGTGTTGTAAATTGGAAGATATTCAAACGATATGTAGTTTGGGTAGATTTTTATGACTTTGTTAATTACCACAATTGATAACTTACAGGCAATATACAATTTATAGGCAGCGAGGTGTGACGAGGGGATCTGGCCGACGATCGACGCTCAGAGAAAAGGCGAGACGGACATATAATCAGTTTGCTACTGGAACTATTAGTGTTGGAACTCTTCGCTGGCTGCTAAGGATGGGGACGGAGCGCTTATGGGAATGCCCCGAATGCTGTGATGTCGGTTCCTAAATCAATCAATCAATCAATCTAATCAATCAATACCTTTGCTGGTTCATCCTTCTGGACTGATTATGCTCCTTAATTATGTGAATGTTTTTGTTTCTCCCATAATCCCGTAATCCCGCATACCGCGTTCAAAACACAGCTGCGGGCGATTTAGCAGCAGAAAACCTTGCGTTTTTTTTTTCGAAAATGTATGGGTGCCAGTCGTACAGAAAACAATGACAAACTACTGAAAGTAAACTTGCCAATAGATCAAGAACAGCAAATTCTGGGGTTGCCTGCGACGTCCTGTAAATAATATGCAACTAACATGCATAAATAATATGCAAGAACCGGTGTGGTTTCTGAGAGGATGCTGCCAATATCTTGGACTATCAGAGTAGCTAACAACGATTGCTTGGAAAAGGCTAATGAAAGGAAAACAGTATAAACAATTTTATGACAGAGACAATGTTCATTGGTAATGTGATGAGAAAAGAATCTTTAGGAAGCATTATAACAAATAGACAAATCAGTGGTAGAAGAGGCAGAAAAAGACCGAGAGACTTATTGTTGGATGGTTTCATTCGGTGACATTGAAGAGTATCAGCAATAGAATGCTGCATGGTTTCAGTTGATGACAGGAGTGGGGGAATATCAACAATAGAATGCTGAATGGTTTCAGTTGATGACAGGAGTGGGGGAATATCAACAATAGAATGCTGCATGATTTCAGTTGATGACAGGAGTGGGGGAATATCAACAATAGAATGCTGGATGGTTTCAGTCGGTGACATGGGGGAGTTTCATCAATAGAATGCTGCATGGTTTCAGTTGATGACAGGAGTGGGGGGATATCAACAATAGAATGCTGGATGGTTTCAGGCGGTGGCAAAGGGGGGGGGGGGCATATCAACAATAGAATGATGGATGGTGTCAGTCGGTGGCAGGGGGGAATATCATGTATAGAATTCTGTATGGTTTCAGTCGGTGGCATGGGAAATATCTTCTATAGAATGTTGCATGGTGTAAGTCGGTGGCATTGGGGAATATCATGAATAGAATGCTGCATGGTTTCAGTTGATGACAGGAGTGGGGGGATATCAACAATATAATACTGGATGGTTTCAGGCGGTGGCAAAGGGGGGGGGGGGCATATCAACAATAGAATGATGGATGGTTTCAGTCGGTGGCATGGGAAATATCTTCTATAGAATGTTGCATGGTGTAAGTCGGTGGCATTGGGGAATATCATGAATAGAATGCTGCATGGTTTCAGTCGGTGGCATGGGGAATATCATCACTAGAATACTGTATGGTTTCATTCGGTGGCATGAAGAATATCATCTATAGAATGCTGGATGATTTCAGTCGATGTGGCATTGAGGAATATCATCAATAGAATGCTGTATGGTTTCAGTCGGTGGCATTAGGGAATATCACTAATAGAATGATGTATGCTTTTGTTTTAGTGGTGTAGGGTAAAGAGAGAGGGATAGTACCTCACGGTGAGTGGCAGCCATATCTCAATGGGATAGACCAGGATCCTATTTGGTTTCCATCTCTTTACCTAGCTCATGTATGGCTCCACGAATACCGCTTGTGTACGGCGGTGGCCACACCACGGGCAACAGTCTTGGCTGACTGGCTAAACTACGTATGTGAAGTAAGGGTAATATCCTACTAAGGGAATGTCCATCCCTAGTACACAAAGACTGGGGCGATGGAGAAGGCAGATTAATCTAAATAGATCAACGGCTTCGAAAGCGAAACAGCAGAGTGTGTGACACATATGAGGCGTGTTCAGGACACGATAGTGAACATGTCTGGCCATCGTGGAAGAGATTGGGACCTCACCATGTAATATCCCAAAGACAGCAATGGTAATTCAACAACAAGAAAAAAGCGATACATGTAATTCTTGGTCCCCTGGAGATGAGCCTGTTGTAAATATTCACAGGGAAGAGACAACTCCTATAGTGAATAAGGAAGTGCATAATGACGAATGCATCCCAAATTCTTTTGAAAGGGTGAATTCTGACAATACCTACCTGAAAAGTAGAAGGAGAAGTCTAAGAATTGGTACGTGGAACGTACGCACCTTTTATCAAGCGGGGAAGTTTGATAACCTTATTACAGAGGCAAAAAACATGAAGTTGGGTATCTTAGGCGTATCTGAAACAAGATGGACAGATACAAGTTATATAAGGAGAGAAGTTTACGTATTCATTAATTCAGGAGGACATCATCACGAGGGAGGAGTAGGAATTTTAGTAAAACTTGATTTAGTGAAACATATTAGTGGATTCAGGACTCGTAAAGATAGGATGATTCTTCTCATAATTAAGGCAAGACCATTCAACATAGTATTTCTTCAGACATATGCTCCGACAACTGATGACAGTGATGAACAGCTAGAAGAATACTATGAAGACCTACAACTAACACTGAAAGTTGTAAAATCATCAGAGATCATAATTGTCATGGGAGACATGAACGCAAAAGTCGGAAAATAATAAATATAAGCAGATAGTAGGGCAATATGGTTTGGCAAAGAGACACGACAGAAGAGACCGGCTGATACAGTTCTGTGAAGAAAACAATCTTATTGTTTGCAACACATTCTTTCGACATAACACTAGGAAACTGTATACATAGAAAAGCCCTGGAGAACAAGAAACCAAATTGACTACATTACGATTAGAAATAGATTTAAAAACAATGTTAAAAACGCCAAAACATACCCTGGTGCTGATATCAACTCTGACCATAATCCTGTAGTATTAAAATTACAAATAAAACTTAAAAACCAAGGAATAAGGAAATCGAAGACACCTCAAGTAGATATATCGGCATTGAAACAACCAGAAATAAGACAACTATACCTTGCTGAGGTCAAAAAATAGATATGATGGGCTAATCACTAAAAGTATGGAACAATATCGACGTGAAAATCCCGAGAATAGAATTAAAACAAAATGGGAAAGTATAAAAAACCAGTATTCAGACTGCAAATACCACCTTTCCAGTGACAATTAATAAGAAAACACAGTTATGGATAACCGATGAAATATTGAGTAACATGTCTCAAAGCAAGAAAGCAAAGAACACTCCAGAGTATATAGTAATAGATAGAGAAATACGTCACATGTGCAGAGTTGCCAAAGAAGAGTGGCTGCAGAAACATTGCAAAGAAATGGAAATAAAACACAATTCGAAAGAATTACATGAACATATAAAAAGATTTACAAAGAAGACAAATAATATAACAGGAAACGGATGTATCAGAGGAAATAATGGAGAAATTATAATGATTAACACTGACATAATAACAAGTTGGACAGAGTACACAGCAGATTTATTCTGGGACAACAGGGTCAATAGACCAACATTGTATAATACTCAAGATGGACTAAAAATATTAACGGCTGAAGTAGAAAAGGCTGTTAAAAAGATGAAAGAAGGAAGGGTTGCAGGTCCTGACAAGATAACAACAGAGACGATAAAATCTTTATCCAGCTTTGACATTGAAACTATCACAGAATTATGAAATGATGTATATAATACTGGGTATATCCCCAAGGACTTGAAAACATCCATTTTCATCACACTACCGAAGAAGCCAAGAGCTGTTGAGCTCGAGGATTACAGAACTATTAGCTTAATGAGCCACATACCTAAGATCCTACTCAAGGTCATACAAGAAAGAATTCAACATAAAATAGATGAGGAAGTAGCTGAAGAACAATTTGGGTTCCGCAAAAACAGCGGCACCAGAGAAGCAATTATTTGTTTGAGGATGTTAATTGAAAAATATATAGAAGTTCAAAAAAGTATATATGTTTGTTTTACAGACTATAAGAAAGCTTTTGATAGAGTACAACATGAACGACTAATTACATGCCTTCAAGATATAGGAGTAGACGGAAAGGACATCAGACGTATCAGTAACTTGTAGTGGGAACAAGTGGCGTCTATAAGATGCAGTAATAGCTACTCGTCATCTATAGAGATAAAAAGAGGAGTTCGGCGGGGATGTGTACTGTCCCCAAGCCTCTTAAACCTATACACAAAACTAATTTGTAAACAAGTTGAAATGCCTGGCTCAGTATCAATGGAAGAATCATAAACAATCTTAGATATGCTGACGATACCGTGTTACTAGCAGAAAGTGAGCAAGAGTTGCAAGACCTAGTGGAACAAGTAAACAGGCACAGTGTAGAATGTGGCTTAGATATTAACATCCAAAAAAACAAACACTATGATAATTAGCAGTGAAATGGAAAGGTCATCAATGAACATCACAGTAAACGGGCAGATACTAGAACAAGTAACAAGTTTCTCTTATCTTGGACATATAATAACAGATGATGGCAGAAGTGAAATGGAAATCAAAAAGAGAATAGCAATAGCCAAAAATACTTTTAACGGCATGAAATCAGTATTACATCTAAAGAGATTAATAACGTATTAAAAATGAGAATTGTCAAATGCAACGTATATTCAACTCTACAGTATGGCTCGGAAGCCTGGACATTCAACAAGCAACTAGAAAGTCGCATAGAAGCCCTGGAGATGTGGATATACAGACGAATAGGTCGTACTTCATGGAAACAAACACAATCAAATGCAGAGGTCCTAGAAAAACTGGGAATGAATAGAGAGGTTGGTGAAAGAAATACAGAGAAGGCAAGTGAAATATTTTGGCCACATTAAAAGACATGATACTCTTATAAAAACCATACTGGAAGGAAAGGTTGAGGGCAAGCGAGCACAAGGTAGACAATGATACAAGTGGGAGGATAACATCAAGAGGTGGACGAATACCAGCCTGACAGAATGTACAGTCAAGGCAAGAGACATACAGTGTTGGAGATCCATTGTAGCCAACCTTCATTGCGGAGACGGCACCTGATGGAATGATGGCTTAAGTCGGTGGCGTTGGGGAATATCATCAATAGAATGCTGGATGGTTTCAGTCGATGGGGCATGGGAGAATATCATCAATAGAATGCTGGATGGTGTCAGTCTGTGGCATTGATGATTATCAACAACAAAATGCACCCATAACACCAACATCTCAGATCTGTGGTGATATATGAAAGCCTATCCCAGGGGCACGTGAATATGATTATGTTGTATAAACTAAGATTGTTGAAACCAAGCACGCAAGTGTATTTCCCACTGACACAAACACTCTCTTAGGTCACTCACCCAGTGAACAGTTTGGCCCATATTTGGTCACGTCCGTGCACAGTTCACATGCTGTTCCTTCAAATCCAGCCTGTGTGGAATACAATAATTCACGTTTACAAATCTCTCCTCATTAAAACTGTGGCTAAGCAAAGTGTATTTTAAATGTCACTAAACACAAAAACACAAATATCAACATCATCATCATCATCAACTGCCATGCCGTCTGGCGAGGACGGCCATTCTTCCGGAGAAATTACGATCTCCGACGGCATGGATCAATTCACACCCCCCCCCCCCCTCACACACACACACACACACACACACACACACACACATCCAGAAGCAATGAACATGAAACTGTTGAAAAATTAATAATATTAAGACGTCAATTTTAACAAACATCTTGTAAGACATGATACTTACTAAACAAGCTGAACAGCGCTTAAATGCCTTTGAAAGTAAATGTTATAGACGGGTGTCAACAATATCTTGGATACAGAACAGATCAAATGCATCCATACGACAAGAGCTGAATATTGAAGAAGGATGGCTACTAAACACAATAAATCTATGAAAAGTTAAATATTTTGGTCACTTGAAACGTCATGCAAGTTTGGAGAAAACAATTATGGAGGGGTATATGCCTGGGAATATCAAAGGGATATAACAGCAATTCAAGAAATAAGGTGGCCAGGAGAGGGTACTTTAGAGCAAAATGGAATGATTATAATATATGGAGGAAACACCCAAAATAAACATGAATTAGGAACAGGTTTTGTCATCAAAAAAGAGTTATGGGGGAACGTTATAAACTTTAAAGCGGTTTATGACAGAATTAGTGAATTACGAAAAGGTAAATGGAAAAATATAACGTTGATTAATGTGCATGCACCTATAGAAGAGAAAGAAAATGACGTTAAAGAAGACTTTTATAATGATTTGGAAGATGTCATAGAAGAAACCCCCAAACAGGACATCCTGATTGTGCTGGGAGACTTCAATGCAAAAATAGGTAGAGAGCAAACTCATAAAAAAAAAGTGGCCGGTATGGAAAGCCTACATACAACTTCAAATGATAATGGATGGAGAGTCATCAACCTGCTAGAAGCCAAAGGACTGCAGATTAACAGTACCAGACTACAAAGAAAGGATATACACAAACAAACTTGGAAATCATGTGACAAGAGAACCTATAATCAAAAGGATCACATTTTAATTAACAACAGAAATGCATCAAACATACAACAAGTTAGAAGTTATAGAGGAGCTGAGTGCCACAGCGATCACTTCCTCGTTGGAGAAAAATTTAAAATAAAACTTAAGAGAGCTTTCTATACTAAATTACAAAGATTGCATCCAACATATAACAGAGAAAAGCTGCTAGAAATTACAGTCAAAGAGAAATTGACAGATGAAATAAAATGTAAACTTGAAACTCTGCAAAACCCTTTGGAGGAAAGCGTTGACCAAACTTGGTTGAACATCAAGAATACAATTCAGTCTACCGCAGAAGAATGTCTCGGTGTGTTAACCACGCATAGAAAGAACAGATGGTTCAATCAAAAATGTGAGGAAGCAGTCATTAGGAAAAAGAATTCCAACATTTATGGTTAAATGACATCAACAACATCCAAAAGGAAGAGCAATATAGAAATGAATGTAAAGAGGCTACAAAAATAGTTCGACAGCAGAAGCGAGAATATATGAGTAATATAATCAAAGATATGGAAACTAATTACCAGAAAAACGAATCCAGAAAATTTTTTAAAGAACTGAAGTCAATGAAACGAGGGCACCAACAAAACACATATGGTTTAAAAGACAAAAATGGGAATATGATAAATACCAATGAGGAAATGTGCAACACATGGAAAGAATATTTTGTTGAATTACTAAATTGTGAAGCTCCAAGTAACACTTTCCCACAGGAAGAGGTTCAAAAGTGTGAACCACAAATTGAAGAACCTGCATTTGAAGAAATCCTATATGTAATCACACGACTTTAAAACAATAAGGCAACAGGGGCTGAAGGAATTGCTGCTGAATTTATAAAGGCAGGTGGCCATGCATTACATCTAAAGCTATACGAACTAATAATAAAAATCTGGAGGACAGAAGAATTACCCCATGACTGGAAAGAGTCCTTATTGATACCTATCTTTAAGAAAGGAGACAAGTTCCAATGTGAAAATTACAGAGGAATATCACTACTGTCCACAAGCTATAAGATACTATCCGCAGTATTACTAAATAGACTACAACCACATTCAGAAGACATATTAGGTGACTACCAGGTAGGGTTTAGACAAAACAGATCAACAATAGATCAAATATTTATCTTACGACAAATAGCCGAGAAAAATTGGGAATATAAAAGAGATCTCCATAACATTTTGTTGGATTTTAAAAAGGCTTATGATAGTGTCCATAGGAATAGTCTATCGAATGCTCTGCAGGAATTTGGAATACCAAGTATGTTAATCAACATGACCAGACTACGCATGAAAGATACTTATAATATAGTAACATATAAAGGCAGGAAATCAGACCCCTTCCAAATAACATCTTGTTTGAAACAGTGTGATGCACTATCGCTGCTACTCTTCAATCTGGCTCTAGAAAAAGTTGTAAGGAAGGTAAAGGAGGAATGTGATATTGGAGGAACATCCAAGTTGCTTGGTTATGCAGATGATATAGATATTATAGGGGAAAATGAACAAAAGACATCGGAAATATTGACTCACTTAAAGGAAAAAAGCCCAACAGATGGGGTTGGTTGTCAACCAAGATAAGACAGAATATATGGTAAGTTCAAGAGACGGAATGGCTAAAAACTCTGGCCACATACAAATAGATAATATGACCATTAAAAGAACGGAAACATACAAATATCTAGGTACAATCTTCAACTGCTCCAACATCATAAGGGAAGAAATACAAACTAGAATCAACTCTAGAAATAAGATATACTATGCACTACAACATCTACTAAAATCAAAGGTGCTATCTCGTAACACCAAAATAACAATATACAAAACACTGATCAGACCAGTTGTTCTGTATGGCTCTGAAACCTGAAGTACAACGAAAGGAGACGAAGCCTTGTTGCAAACCTTTGAGAACAAAATCTTAAGACGCATCTTTGGACCCATTAGGGATACACAAAGTGGAGAGTGGAAAAGAAGAAGTAACAAAGACATTTATAATCTGTATAAGTCCCCGCTAATCACTGGTATCATGAAGTCTAATAGACTACAATGGCTGGGGCATATAGAAAGAATCGAAGACAATAGGGAAACAAAACTCGCTTACACTCAGGAATTAAATGATCGTAGACCCCGAGGTAGACCAAGAAGACGATATACAGACCTACAAGCACTTGGAATCAACGACTGGCAAGAGGTCAACCAGAGAGACGAATGGAGACAGATTGTATCTGCAGCAAAGAACCTCAATGGCTCGGAACGCTGAAGAAGAAATAGAATATGCCTGGGAAGAAAATAAGAGAAAGGCCAAAGAGAAGATGGGTGCAGGATGTGGCTGGTGATCTCCAGATGGGTTTATCAGACACGGGACATCTTGATTACGACCGATACGTTTTCCGGATGGTTTTTATGGGAGCGAAGTTCTCAAAGGGACATGCTATTGAGTAAAGTGAACCAACTTTCCCAGAGTGTACCATAGACTAGCAGGGGGAACTGGTCATCTTGTGATAGGGAATACACCTATTCCGCAACTGGCGGCCCTCACTACAAATCAGTAATGAAGCTGATTTAATGTGAAACCACAAGACCTGGCTGGAGCATCGTAACACCACACACGCCTAATGCCTCTTTATTTTCAACATGCACGATTATTGAATTCATATACTTACTTCACAAGCACACTGCCCAGTTTTGTTGGAGCATGTTCCGTGGCCATTGCAAGGATTCCGACTGCCACCTGGACATTCTGATACATAAAATATATCACAGGGTTAAGGTCATCTCATTCCTGATCTGTCATAAGGGCGTGACATATTATATAATCAAATATACTATATCATGATGTCATCTTCTTCTTCGTGTGTCCATAATTTTGGAATAAAACAAACATGTTCCACATGACACACAGTGGTGGTTGATTGTTTTGTTGGTGGGTTGTGATTCCTTTAGGGGAGGCTGGGCTTTGACGCTGAAGTATCATACATTGACAATCAGGTGGTTTGAGCTCTGAAAAGGAACTACATCTATAGGAGAAAGATTGGTGGACTTTTCTCGTGACTCGATACAGAAATACCATGGGACTTGTTGAAGAGCTCTCGTTCCCGTCTCCAAGGTGAGAAACAAGCAGAGTGGGTAAATGCGGTATCAGAACTGTGAATCTGCGGGGAGACATATGTGGATGTAACCAGGTCATTATTCTCTCTGGTGGTCGTATAGGGTGGCGAAATATGACTGCCCACGCTAATCGGCATGGCACATAATGGGGCCATTATTCAGAAGAGCACATACAAGCTGGCTGAGATGAAGCATAGGTTGGTAATGCATCCACCACTTGCTGTAAGAATTTTGTTTGTTTGTCAAACACACGCACACTCAATGCCCACATGTTAGGCATTTCACTTTTAGCAGAATCCAACGCAGTTCCCAGGACGAGTCAAGTGATTAAGAAAAAATATGTGATGTTTGAAGCAAGCAGTCTGACAATGTGGATTTGGTTGTTGCAGAGCGAATATCGATAAACTTGGAAGTGTTCAATTGTCATCATCATCATCAATATCATCCCATGCCTTGTCAGCAGGCGTTCACGTTCAATGCTCTCCAAAGATCTCGGTCCCTGGGGCTACCCTAATGATATTCATCCATGCAACCGTCACAGTCCATCCAGCATCGTTTCTCTCGGTCAGCCTCTGCTTATTCTCCCAATGATCTTTCCGGTAGTCATGATGATTTCCAACGCCCCTCCTCTCATTAGTTGATTAAAGAATCGTGTTTGTCTCTTTCTTATAGTTGTGCAATTATTTTTTAATTGGCCTTTTCCAGACAATCGTTATTATTTTCTGAGTTGAGTTAAACTGGAAAAAGACATCACAGCCCCCATGCCATTCGCTCAAGACATGCGCTCTGTCCCCAATTGCAACAGCCAGCAACACGTCTAAACAGTAATGATACCAGCTTCAGTCTGGCTGTGTGTCCGTCTGGCCTTTCCTTGGAGTACTGAGTGTCGGCCAGATCTTATGCTCACTCCCTGTCGCACCATTATCTCCAGGCTATGATTATTTATATGTTCTTCCTCACTGTTAAAATAGCCCTGACCACATACGCCTGATCGTACACCAATACCAGAGCCAGCGTTGCGAAACCAGCCGATCTGTCTGCCTGCTCGTTTCCCGCCTGATAAGCATTTCCTGGACAAAGGATCCAACAGATACTTCCTATCTTTGATTTGTGAATATATGCATGCCACTCTGTACGAAGCATACCTATCTTCACTCCCCACATCATGTTTCGTGAGTCAGTTACAATCACGATGTGTGACTATGGCTTGTCCTATAGATATCTGAACGCCACAGAGGCTGCCTTCACCTCCATTCTCAGAATGTGCCAGGTTCTGCTTAACGAAACACAGCCCATTAGCCTTTGTTACGAACCAGCTGGCTCTTCTTTTATCTCTTAGCACAGGCCATCCGTGTAGATGATGACATCGCCTGGGTGTATGTTGTGTGAATCGGTTGTTGCACCCTCCTTTCATCCAGTCTGCTAACAATGTGATTATGACCCTGCAAAGGTCTGACTTTTCCTCGGACATCCTTATCCACTCCTCTTCTCTCTCATTGTTCTCAAGCATGCACACTTCTCTGATTGTATCCTCTGTCTCAGCAGTCCATGCTGTTCCTTTTATCAGCCTGGTGACCCTTATCTGCGTCCACGGCTACATGCCGGCAGTGTTCACTGTTTGCTGGCAGATAATGATATTTATCTGTGTACAACTAATCTGATATATTACCCCAAAAAAATCACAAACGAATAAAATTACTCCCTCTCCACTCAGAGTATAGAGGCTTGAGATGTGTATTGCTCAACATGTAATACATTCTAGCAATGGTACCGGTGAATGTTTACAAGAAGTGTCACTGACCTTGAACGCAACCATCTCCCCAAAATCCGAGACAGCAGGATTCTGTTGTAATCTCCTCCATACACAATAATCGGCAGGTCCCCAACTCTAAACAATGTATTACTCTCACTGGAACAGATTTGTAGGTAAATGTATATTTTAGTGAACAGCAGACATAACTAGTGTACATTTCAGGTGGAAATAAGACAGAATGGTGAAATAGTTTCAGGAATATTTGACAGAAAGGTTTACCGTATAAATATTATAAAGAAAGAAATGTGCATGTTTTAAGGAACAGTAGGCAAACATATGTATATATGATGAACAAAAGGAGAGAAATATGCAGATTTTGTTAGACATTACAAAGATTCATCTTTAATTTTCATGGTTTGGAGAAATCATTGTCTGTCACGACTCTGCCATTATCTCTGACACCTTTTATTGTAATGAAGTTGACGGCGCTTAGATTATTATTCGATGCCCATCTGCTTTACCTTTCTCGTTCATCTCTCACTGTCCCCTCTGACTTTTTGCCAAGTATCTCCCATACATTTCATTTGCCATTTCTTTTCATTTTGATGAACGATACTCAACACCTACAGGTGTGAATGTGGGATGGTATGATAATTTGTTCTATCTCTACAACATCATTACTATTTCACCAAATATATATGTACATGTTTACATAAATATGTGTGTATGTGTGTATACTCAAAAATATGTAATGTTGTCGAGTAGTCTCCAGAATATACACCATTATGTCATTTTCTCCTCTATCCCACCAGTTGCTTCTTCGTCTCTGTGTCCTGAAACTTATTCGTTAATATCTCCCAGTGCAATAGTCGTTTCATAGCTGTTACATTCTTAGTACAAGTTATCACTTTCTTCTTCTGTTCTGTGTGCAGTTGGTGCTTAGACTTGCATGATATTGATATCTGCACCTGGCTCCCTGATATGTGCATATATCTTTTTGCAGCCTTCGCTCTTTCTCTGTCCAATATTACACTCATACCCCTTTTATGTTGATGCCTTTGTGAGTAAATTATTATATGGCCTTAGGTTCATACCAGAATATGATCAGCGTTGCCAGTAGTGGGTTGTGCTCAATATTTAAATTTCAAATACCGAAACAACCAAATAATCATATTATTCTATATTCATCTGAGTACAGTTCTTCTACTCCTGTCTGTTTTGTCGCACATAATCCTAAGATATGTATATTCATTGTTTTAATTTCCCTCTTGATATTCTCCAGTTGACTAACTTGCATGGGCGTTCTTGTATCACATGTTCCAATAACTAATGCAGTTTACCTCGATTTGCCTACAGAAGCCGGATACATTGTTTGTTACCCTTAAAACATATTCATTCATATATACGAGTAATTATGTATATTGTCTTGTAACTTAGATTAGTGTCTGTCTTTTTTGGCTTCAACTAGAAATTTCGGTTGCATGTTGCCTCAAGTATGCATATAGAATATTCACGGTGATATCATAAACAAAGATCTAACTTTCAATTGGAAGCTATACATTAAGTTAGTTAGGCGACAGATCATCCTCATTGAACATCGAACCATTCAGTCCTTAAGTGCTCGGATCCCCTCCTCAGCAAATCCCGCAGCGTGTAGCGGCTAACGACACCAGTTCTGTGTTGGTTTGTCAATCTTCTTTGGCTTCCTGCGTAGTGTTCTTGTTTGGCCACACCTCTTTTAATTTGCTGTTCTCGCAGTCTGACCATGGTTTTAGATTCGCAGTCATCACTTAGTTCTCGCAAAAGTCGTACTTCTCGTAGACAATATAAAATGACTCAAAGTAGTGCAGCTTTACATAACATAATTACGACACATACAGGACGTTTCGACGATTAGCCTCCATCAGCAAACAAACACATTCATAAAACACATTATATAGTCACGGAGATCTCCTGTGACTACATCAAAAGGTGACGGCAGGACGAGAAGAACAAAAGAATGCAAAAATAATGAAAGCAATGAAGAGAAAATGAGAATTTGAAAATAACAATTCATGCTTACCACATAATTCCGATCTGTGTATAACTGAGAATATCGCCGATGTCTGCTTTTTATACCCAATCAGACAGAAGTGGCAGTGCTTAAGTGATATATTAGGTCACGAAAAAAAAATGGCATCTTCCGTGGCGATTTCAACGCTAAAGGCAGATCAATGGGAAACATTTCCTCCAACACACAGGGGGAGGAGTTCGAGTCTACACTTGAAACCATTGACCTGGTTTGTATCAACAGTGGCTGTGTCACCAGGACAGCAAGCGACCCAGGTGATGAGGACAGTGCTATTGCACTGGCGCTGGTTTCTCCTTCACTCACTACAGTGTGTAGATGGGGTGTCCTAGGGTACCACGGCAGCGACCACCGCCCTTGCAGCATATTGGTGGAGAGAGGCAAAACCAGGCAACACATGTCAACGGTCAAGACTTTCCAATAATTTCGTAACCCGAGGTACCACGGTATATATATATATATATATATATATATATATATATATATATATATATATATATATATATATATATATATATATATATATATATATATATATATATATATATATCTTCCATATATAACTTCCGTTATCGTAGTCCTCTATTATAATAATCATTGTGGCGTGCTATTGAGTGTCTGAAAACAAGCTTCATTTTCTACACTACATTACTGTTTACAATCTTTAATGAAAGTATTTTCACTTGGCATTACATTATAAAAGTATATAATAAATTTACACTGTCTAATTTTAGCTAATCATGAATTGTCCACTTTAAAGTATTGTTTGTTGTGTTTTTTTTTTTCAAAGTCCTACGGCACTACGTCCTTTTGGTTTATATTGTATATTGAACTCATTAGATTTAATTTGAAAAGCTCATTAATGTTGTAGGATCTGGAAACAGAACAGAGTTTAGTTTAAAGAGTGTCTTTTGTCAGTCGCGTCATTTTCCCTGCAACATACCCAGCCTGAAGACTACTATTGAAAAGATTTGTAAAAGAAAAAAATATTTCCTGTCGTGTGAATATTCATTTCATCATTGCTTACTGCACTAGAATATGATATTATTGTAAACATGTATTGGATTTTTAACGTTTTGTATCTAATATATTACACATATTTGTATATTTATTACAGTCTGCACATCACACCATTATTTACTGGTGCCACCACTTGCGATCACTCTATAACAATGCCAACTCTAGCAGACTTTGTTGATTTGGAAAACACACTGGGCTTCACTGAATAAATTTTTTTAGAAAAGAACGAACAAGAGATCTTTACTTTCAAAGGGTTAAGAAGCACATCGAGTACGTAGAAAAAAGGCACGGGTTAAAATACGAGAACTGATGATAATAGTGTAGGAAGCCGTGATTAAAAATACGCAACTTGCAGCTGAGAAAGACAGTCATCTGAAAAAGATAAAGCTGAACTAGAAATGAAGCAAAAACAGGTAGAAGCTGATACGAGAGCAAAGCAAATAGCAGCAAAGACGGAGAAACGCAACCTGGGCGCACATACGAAGAAAGAAAAATACGGCATATGCAAGTAAATATTAAACAACTGGAATTTAAAAAAAATAGACGTGACTACACTACACGTAAATTAGAAGTAAAAGATCGTGTACCAAAGCGTAAGCCATTGCAAGGCATAGTCAGAAACTTCTGTTCAGGCTATAGCATATCTGCCTGGTGGCAAAACTTTCGAGGCTCTTATGCCTCACTACGAGGTTTCGAAGGAGTTGTGGAATAATTTATACTTTAAACAATTATTACTTTGACCCTTACAAGTTATTGAGATGATATCAGACGACCTCTTGAAATATCATGATTACGTCAGAAGCAGGGTGATACCAAATATGTCTCTTGACCAGCAAGGCTACCGTAAAGTCTGTCTAGGAAATATAGACAAAAAGTACAGCTTATTATAACGCGCATAGAAACATCTTTAGCACTGCAACACAGCCATATATAACATTTGATGCTGCAGCCAGTTATGCTTACAATATAAATTAGTATAATTGAAACAAGAGAAGTAAATATGACATCAAAGACTGGAAGCCAAGAAATGAAACGTTTGTGACGGGCAAATATTGTTCTATGCCACATTGTGACTGTTAAATGTGCAACATAAATCCTGGTTTAAAAAAATATTTGAATAGATTAACATACAAACAGGAAATTAAAACAGATCTAACCGTTACAAAGATATGGCTAAACGTTACTTGTGTGCAACTTACGGCCATTAACAGAAGAAGTGTATTGGTAGGGCAGAGTTTATACATGCAAGTTAATTACTGTTGATAGCAGTTCTTCAAGGAGCGAGTCAGATGAAGAACAAATGGCTATGCAGTTCAGGTTATTGATACCATCACCTTGTCTACCTGTTCGACGTGCGAATTGTTTCATAAAAATGGTAGTCTGATATGTGGTCATACCATTCCCACTAGTAACGACGAGGAAAAGTATACCGCAGACTTCAGTGGAAAATTACAGTGAAATGGTGACTTTATGTAAGGCACGCCGGCATCCGTGCTGTGGGACACAGGAGCTACAGTTGTTAGCATATGCCAATCACTGGTCTATGAAAGTTACCATACTGGTGAGCGCACCATTTGCAGAAACGTTTCAGGAGAAAGGAAATATTATTTGGTATGGAGTAAGATTATGTCACCATTCCTATCTGTGAGAGAGAAATATGCTGCTGTTAAAAATCCACGCTGTGATATAATTGTGAGATTCATAACATCAGTTGTAAATTGTTCTGACAGCAAGATTATGGAATGGAATGAAACATACATTCTAGGTAATGCTGTCACCAGAACGATGACAAACAGAAGAAATCAAAAACCAGTTATAAACTCTAGAACATGTAAGATCTTTTGTCTTAGTCTCAAATGAGGCGACAGGTTCAACCCCCGAATTGGTAACTATATCTTTCAATATTTATGTTGTCTAGTGCGCCCTCTAATCTGTATCTCTTTCATCTCCTTCTATAAGCACCTATCAATACTAGTTTCTTCTTTATTCGTTCGCTTATCAATACTAGTGAATTGTTTATGTCAGCGTGAGTGACCTCAGGGGTTTCAAAAACACTTATATTATGTTATAACGTTTACCTCTTGATGAAGCCTCTGTAAAGGTTATTTCCGGGTACTTTAGTGGACTCTCGGTATCGATCACACTACGGTGAGTTGTGCTATATGGCACTTCCTCATTGCCAATTATAGATTTATGTTAACTTTGTACTACAGATGCTCTGTCTGGTTGATGACAGAGGCTGTTTCTGCGCACCATTCATCCACCATGTCTACAGCAGCCTGCAGTTCTCTAGATAATTCTGCCATGTCCCCACCCCACCCCCGTCCACACACAAGGCTGTCAGCACATGTCGAAGCTCTTCCACTACCCGATGTGTCTATTGCTGCTATCGTATTTGTTTAAATATTTAGAATTAGAGGCGGACATTATTCGTAACATTACAATCTAGATATCGTATGTGTACAACATAGCATGCAAAATCTACATATTGTTGTGTGTACAATATAGCATGCAACATATGCATTATCATCAACATCACGTGAAATGTCCAACATCGCAAGCAAAGATGTGTCTATATATACATCTTTCTTTTGTGTTACTTATAAGTTTGTCCTCTGATTTCTTCTGTAGAACTCTATCAACCTTTCAAGTATGAACTTCTTCCGTCTGCCTCTTCTCTAACAGCCATCATCTTTCCGACTGCACTTCCTTCGTTAGACCTGTTTTTATCAAATCTTGCTCCAAATACAACAGTTGTATTGTCCTTTAGTGGGTAATCACATTTTTTTGTGGGCTGGACTTGTGCAGGATCTGAAGGCTTTAATTCGTAGCTGTTCTTTTGATTCTTAATATCCTACATAGAAACCACATCTGTGTAGCTTCCAATGACGATCTGTGTCATACAGAAAACATTTTAGATACTAGAAGTACAAATGTAAGCAAGACGATAAAACCATTACTTTACCAATTCTAGCAAGGACACCTCTTGGATTACATGGGTCTCTTGATGAAATAATGCAGGGTATACATTCTGTAAAGTAGTTGCGCTCGTGTGTCTGCTTGCACACTCTCTCGGCTTGAGCTGGGGTGGTCATGCTTGCCTCTGTAGACGGAGACATTGCAAACTCTGTGGTAATAGAGTTACTAGTCTGTGCTTTAATCCCAGATACAGCGAGAATGCTTAACAATTCCAAAGTAAGTATCAGCTTCATTAGATTCCCATGCCACAGGTGTGGCCAATGGTTTTGAAAATAGGACATGTTGCAGCAGATGTCCAGTTTTGTAGACTTGATTACGGGGTCACCCTGTTAACAATGGGAAAGCAACACAAAAGGAGCTATATTTTGTGGTTTTTGGAACGATAAACGTTTCAGACATACATTATGTGTTCTGTCAACCGTATAAGTTTCGAACCTACATTACTTGTATTGTCAACCATGTAAAATTAAGACATAAATTACTTGCTCTGTCAACAATGTAAGTTTCACACAAACAATATTTATTATATCAGCCATGTAAGTTTCAGACATACATTATTTGTTCTGTTTACTGAAGTCAATGACACTGCTTGTGAGGATTGGGGTCCGGGTTCAAACCTCAGCTGTGGCCCAATTATTGTTGCCGACCATTGCGGCTCTAGAACTGACTCAGTCTCATAACATGGGTATCATGTATATTGTAGAATTTATGAGCATTGTTTAAAAGGGAAACTGGTAGACCCACCACATTTTGTAGTGGCATAAATTATGAAATGAACTAGTATTTCACACACCAGAAGTAGTATATGTCATTGCATACCCAGTGTGCTAGTTTTGCTTTCAGGTGCATATTGTTAGTTGTGTTTTGTTGAATTTACACAAGCGTTGGCCGCAGACACATTGCTAATTCATGTTGTTTTTTTGGTTCGCATATCCTTTACACGACATCGCTGTCAACATCAGCATCTTTCAGCTGTTTGTTAATTTCCTGGCAAGATTACGCTCAGTAGTTTGCCATTACTTTATGAGCAGCCGGCTCAAATACCCTGTCAGTTACCGACGTAGTGAGAACGGCTGCCGATTCTCGCGCACATCACATTACTCACGAGAGTATACTGGATTACGGAGAAAGTCGTGTAACCCCTAGACGAGGAAGACCGGCTAATTCATTTTAGTATGAATAAAATTAATGAAACTGCGATAAAGCTGAGGAAATGTAAACAATAAAAATACACAAAACACAACATGTAATCACTGAGAAGACCATCCAGTCACTACAGTAAGGCATAAGAACGAGATGAGAAGAATGAAAAGATAAAAAAATATATATATAACAATGAAGATAACATGAAAATTTAGAAAAAAAAATAATGAGCTATTTATCTCAGAATCCCATTATGTCCATTCTGTGGTAACATTAGTTTCACCTTGGTACTCTTTTACAGACAGTCGTTGGAGTCTGTGGGTTATGGGGACCGGGATATGGGATGATAACGGTTCAGTAAAGATCCCAGGTAAATGAATGGAAGTGGTACTTGAAAAAGGGGAAGATGGTAAGGCTGGAAACTGGAAGCAATGGAGACGTGATGGCTACTCAAGAGTGAAAACAAAGAAGGAGTGTACCGGTCAATGTCCGTACAATGCATGAATGGGTAACAGTAAAGGTTTGACCATAGTGGACAAACCTTAAAGAGCAATGATGTATGCACCTAACTATGATGGTGATAATATTACAACTCATTTTATGTACTCCTTTATGTGTGTACCAAGGGAATCCTATAGTCTGGGTTCATTTATATGTGTAAGCTCACATGCATGCATCTACACACATCAACAAACATTCATACAACCATATACATACATATGTATGTGGTATATATTAGAAAGGAGAAAGAGAGTGGGAAAAGGGGGGGGGGTAGTTTCGGTATACTACCTGTGATATGCGACATAGGATATTGATATTTAGAATTAGAAGGTCTAAGAATGCGTGGCTTCATTCATACTGTTCCAAATGAAATAGGGTTAGTAGGTTTGATTGTTATATCACATGTTGTGAGGTCAACCCCTCCCCCCCCCCCTTTCCCAGTGCATTGTGTTATTCGGGTTGTATATTATCAGACCATCCGTAATACACATGGTATGAGTTGCCACAGCGAAGCAAGATTATTATGCCGTGCTGCACCGGTGCGTAATACCCAGGTTTTATATTGCTGTGTGTGAGTGCATATCCCATACTGGACATCGTGGAACTGCGTAGGCCAGAGACAGTCCGGATGATAGATATACCGTGCATGTGTCAACATCAGCTTCTCTCAAACGAGATAAAGAACAGATAAATGTGTAAAAGAGGCAGCACGGATGATGATTATACTGTGAATACAGTCCGCTCAGCCTCACTTGTCGCTAAGTATATTAAATAAGAAATTATTAATGAGATGGTTTAACACACACACACACACACACACACACACACACACACACACACATACACTCCTACTAATTTGCACATACACACATATATACATATTTATATGTGCATACATACAGAAAAGCATCTCCAGTATGATTGCTCTCCTTTTGGTGGGTTTTTATGAGCAAGGGGGAATGGTGAAATCCTTATTGATGGACAATATATTGCTAACGATAGCTGTCCCAAACGTGGCAAGCCGAGATACTACACTTAACTTCAAACTCGTAAGGTAACACAAAACATTCGGTCACACAGATATACAGTTAGAAACAGGGAGGGAGTGTCAACGTGGAGGGTGGGGAAGCAAAAGAGGGGGAAATGTCGACAATTAAATGAAA
>OY992887.1:106654366-106754366 GCA_963921405.1 Cepaea hortensis
AAGTTGTTCACTGATCACTTCACCAATTCATTCAGCCATGTAACTAGCCTGCCTTCAGGCTGTCTGTTTGTCCGTCTGTTTGTCAGTCTGTTTGTCAGTCTGTCTGCATTACAGTTTTCAACCAATACTCACCCAATACAATAGTCGATTACCTGTAGCACGAAGATACTACAGACACGTGATAGCAAAATGAACCCAAAAGCTATTTCAATTAGATCCGAGCCGTATTATATGTTACAAAAGTTAGCACTGGTGTCAAACAAAGATTAGAAGTTACTAAAGTTAGCATTATGTTCATCCAAGTCTGTAAGTAGCTGAAGTTAGCATTGGTACCATTTAAGATTAAAACGTACTTAAATTAGCACTGGTGTCATCCAAGATTATATGTTCCTGAAGATAGCACTGGTGTCACTCAGGAGTCAGTAGCTTGCGTGTTGTCTTGGCGTCTCTCAGCTGAGTTAGGGTTATAACAGATCACTCCGATACGAGTTGTGTGCATGTTATCGCTGCAGATCCTCCCCCAAGCTGACAGTTGGTGATTTCATAAACCACACATAGAGCCATCAGTACGGAAGTCAGTTATTGACACATTTCCGTTTTTGTGTAACAAAACAACTCCCAGCCATAGTTCTTTGACCTTTATGGTGATAAAAGTGTTATTTTAATTCAAAACAATGTAAATAACCCGTTCCCACAAAAGGGTAGGCTTAATAAATCAAAGCACGGTCTGTTAGTGGAGGCCTTAATTTTTTCGGCCATTGCCTTTCAGTGGAAGATTTTATGGTTGAATGACACAGTTTTTTGGTGGAGCCTTTGATGGTTGAAGGACACTGTCTGTTGGAGGAGCCTTTGATGGTTGAAAGACACTTTCTTTTTTAGATGCTTTGATGGTTGAATGACACTGTATTTTTGTAGTGGCTTTGATGGTTGAAGGACACTGGCTAACACTGAGGCAATTCTGATCACATCCCAGAGATCTAAGAAAGCCATTCAGGCTATGACGGCATTCAACAGGAGAAGCTGACACGGAGAACTTGTCCAATAAATTCAATGCAAGAACCCAGAGAAGTGAGATCTGGGAGAATTGGCTGACAGATTGCTGATGCTTCTGCCTAAACAACACGAAGATCTTCCACAGAAAGTCGGCTACAGCTGGCTATGCTAACACACAGGGTTCGTTCCTGGAGCAGATTATTGCACGTAGGCCAGCAGGTGACTTTCAGAGGCATCTCATATTCCCATTCACTGTTGGAGAATACCACGTTGAGGGGATCTGGCAGACAGGCGTGTTCGAGGATGTACCTTTACATGTGGACACACGTACAGTACTGACATACATCAGGATGTGCCTGTAAGTGTGGACACCTGCAGTACTGACAGACATCAGGATGTGCCTGTAAGTGTGGACACACCTGCAGTACTGACAGACATAAGGATGCATTTAAATGACTGCCTTTTGGGGATTACATCATCATGTGGCAAATCCTTTGCAGAATGGCGCCCACATCACAGCTTACCGACAAGACTCTCGATCGCTCGCCAGTGTGTCTGCCTCATACATGCCCATGCTAGGATACCTGTGATGTCCTCTATCCACTATCGTATTGATCGGCCACTGTTTCATGTTCCAGAAATCTTGCCTTCCATTACCGTTCTTTCTAGACTACTGTGCCGTGTGATGTGGGATAATTATTTCAGTGTCCCACACACACTGTCTTCTTTGATGCGTTTTCTTTAGTGATTGCAACTTGTAAAACGCCATAATTTTCTTGTATTCTTACGCAAAAGTGTAATATTCTACGCGTGTATCATGTCTTCATACATGGAATATCTGTAACCCCTTCCACCACAACTTCACCACCCACGTTCCAGACTATGTAGCCAGACTAATTCATCGTGGCAATCACAGAACACCGGTCTCTCTGGCCGAGGGGTTACAACACTTTCTCCGTAATCCCGTTTATCACGCAGAGTCTCGTAGCGGGCGAGAGCTGGAAGCTGTTCGACCCCTGCTGTTGACTTGCGGGATAACTGAGCCGGCCGTTCAGAAAGCAATGGCAAACTACTGAGCGTAATCTTGCCAAGAAATCAACAGACAGCTGAAAGATGCTGCTGTTGACAGCCATGTCCTGTAAAGGATATGCAAAGAAACATTTATACACATGACCTCAAAGAGTACAGAACCCAAATCTGCCTTATTGGGGATTGAACTCTGAACACTCTTTAATCAGGCAAGCCCAATAACCACTGTGCCACCACATGTACCAGAAACTCATGGAAGGAAATTGTAGAGTAGCACTTAGATAATTCACTCCGACTGTTGATGATAAACATCCGGGTTATACAATTTATGGGTCAGGACAACATGATCTGGCAGGACAATTCTAACTCTTCGCATGTTGGGCTGGAACTTCATACCCCACTAAAGCTCAAACGCTCTTGAAATCCCTTTCTCAAGTGCCTTGCTGGATGGTGGGGTCGATCATGTCCCTCCACAACTCTTCATCTCTAACATTTTAAATGCGTGTTTTTATATCCGTTAATGCCGCCATCAAGACCCATGTATCATCTATTCCCTCTGTCTCAGGCACCCATTTTGCCAAGTCGTGTTGGCCTCAGAGTTCTTGTTGTCACAGAACAAACTGTGCCCTCAAGTAGGTTTTCAACTTGGAACGAAGGCAGTCCGTGCGCTAGGCTAGAATAATCCGATACACGCCCACTTGTTGAAAGGTCGGAGTGGCTTAAATTGCAGATGTCCTCTCCTTGCTCGTGAAATCTGGTTTCGGTCAACGCGTGGACTATTTCTATTATTACAGAATACTGACATATCTAAATATTCGAGGTACTGATTTGTCCAAATGTTGGAGATACTAATACATCTAAATGTTAGAGTTAATCACATAATGACATAAGATTTACTGTCAAATTATTCAAGGAGTCATTCTTAACAAACACACTGACACACACTTTTCAAGGTTTCTATGTTAATTATGTGATAGTTAACTCTTTTATTCGTGGACAGTTTCAAAACGCTTACTAGAAGGGGAAGAAGCGTTGCGAAAAGTCTCGAGTATATTACTAAAAAAAACATTAAGTACAGATTTATGTGGCCACTGTAGAAGTCAGATTTCTTTAATATGTTCTGGACAAATGTAACAAGTGAGAGAACACATTAAACGATAGATGGGACTCAGAAGAAAGCTTGAAAATGCTCGACTTATTTTGATAAGTTTTGATATTGTGGATAATTCACAACCATATATTGCCATATGAAAGGTATACTTGATCAAAATGATAATGTATCTGCGTTTTCTTCTTTCTTTTTAATGTCTGCATTACTTATCCAAACTCATACTTAATTCTTTTAAACATTCCTCATTATCATTACTTATGGAGCCAAAGTAAGGCACTTGAGAAAGGGATTTCCATTGCCCATTCCTTCTTCGTTAAATGTAATTGTTAATTGTAATTTATCAGTAATTTCTAGTGATCTACAATGTTATTAATTGAGCTCATTCAGACCCAAGCATGTATCACATAAGCGAAGTCCTGTATGTCGGATGAAGGCATCCTGTTGTCCAACATCAGTGTGATGTCATACAGGACCTGAGGTTTGCGTGAGTATCCGTTGTCCCATGTCTGGCTTATTGGTGTGCAGACTGGTGGTTCCTCGCCGTACAGGCAGACACTCTCCGACTTCGGAGGAATCGGCGATCCTATTGACTTCAGCCAGGACTCCGAAGGGACCTGTTGCCCAGGACGCTCGACGAGGACGCGTCAGTAGGTCTTGGCCAGTATATAACCCGGCCCTGGTGCCTTGGAAACACCTCTGCGTCCCACGCCCTGGGAATGAGTTAAAGCAACAATTGTCTGCAACAGAGAAGAGTAAAACAGTACCCAGGACACAACCGCTAAGTTGGCACTGGTAATAACGTGGATGAGCACAGGAAATGTTTACAGACCACAGTCAGCCTGACCGGTTAGTGTACTGGTGTGACACTTGACCAGTATTTGTGTCAGTCGTCATGTGCGTCATAATTGGCAGGGTCTCTGTATGTCCTCATGGACAATGTAAACACTTAACTATACGAGTTCAATTTGGCAGCAGAGAAGTGGCCAGACAATTAACTGACTAGAGCATTAGTACTTGTAAGTATACTACTTAGATTTCATAGTATGTATGTGTGTATGTCTGCCTGTTCGACATCAGTCTGTGTTTTGATATCTCTGTCTGCCTAAACTCTAGCTTTCTGCTTAGGTGCATGGTCGCATTTGTGTGTGTGTGTGTGAGTGCGCGCGTGTGCGCGAGTGTGCGTTTTATCACAGGATCCGTTGTGTGTTTTTCCTCCTGTATTTTCGTGTCCCTGCCTTTCATGAAAATATACAGTACCAAATCAATTGTGAATGTGGTTAATATTCCTGATATCAGGGCACATGGATAACATCAGATGGAAGGTGTATAACATCGATACAGAGCATAATAAGACAAACACATCCTGCAAGTGATAAAATGAACAATATTTAATGCAAGAAGTCCGTGTCAATGTTGTTAGAAAAAGAATGCTTGCATGTTACATACATAAGGCTGTGAACCCTGGACAAAAGCAGCCTTATCATCTGGAGTCAGACGAGCTAACGTTGCGCCACAGTACTAAAGGTGTTATGTGTTGTGGATTTGCCTGCTTTGATTCTGTTTGTAATAGTGGCACAGGAAGAAAAGTGTACCGTACACGGTCTTCATGATATACTGCGGTAACATGGTTAGTGCGCTTGTTTACCAACCGAGTGGTCTGAGTACAACCCCAAGTATTGTTGTTTTCTTTGCACATTAGGGACCTGGGCTTGAGGCAGTCTCATGTAAATTTGTAGCTGAGAATGTTGAAACATTTCTGGGAAGGAAAGGTGGCGAGATTGAGGTAGGGAACCGACCATCTCACCCCAATATGGCATGGTCCAGAAAATGTGAAGACCTAACATTTCACACCCTACAACAATTTATGTCAAGGAACTTTACTTCCTGCTACATGTCTGTCTGTCAAACTGCACACATTTCATCTGTTTACGCCATCTCTCTCTCTCTCTCTCTCTCTCTCTCTCTCTCTCTCTCTCTCTCTCTCTCTCTCTCTCTCTCTATCTCTCTCTCTCTCTACCTTTCTATTTCTCCCTGTCACTTCCTCTATCTCTTTCACTCTCTCTTTCTCTATGTGTGTATTTTTATTGCATTCTCAATTTCGTCCTCTTTGTCTCTATGTTTGTTTTTCTGTCTTGTCTCTATTCTCTCTCTCTCTCTCTCTCTCTCTCTCTGTCTCTCTCTCTGTCTCTATCTCTCTCTCTCTCTCTCTCTCTCTATATATATATATATATATATATATATATATATATATATATATATATATATATGTAGAGCTTTGTGTCTGTGTCTATATTTTGTTTTATATCTCTGTCTTTCTAAGTGAATGTATGAAAGGTAGTGATAGAAGGGCAATTCTTAAACCTTCGAAAATAAAGAGTGTTCGTTCTCCCACTCTTCTTTCTCTATCCCTTATGATTTTTCTGTCTCTGTCTCTGTCTGTCTGTCTCCCTCTATATCTGTCTCTGTCAGTCTGTCTGTCTGTCTGTCTGTCTGTCTGTCTGTCTGTCTGTCTGTCTGTCTGTCTGTCTGTCTCTTTCTCCCTCTCTCTCCCTCACTCTCTCTATTTCGCCCGTCTCTGTTGTTCTCTCTTACTCCCACTATCACACAAAACAAGAAGTGTGTAGATCCATCTATGGTGCAAGAAGTCTCCGGAAAAATGCTATTCGTGGTCACAACGATGAAGCTGAACCCACGACCTACAGACAGCGAGGCATAGGACCTAACCACTTTCACCAACAATACATGGTATATATATCTGACCACTTTCGCCCACAATACATGGTATAAAGTGAACTTTGTGAATCGAGTGTGAGTGAGGTGGGTTCAGTAGTTTAGGAAAACATGAAAAGATAGCGACCCCGACCTTGTTCTGGAGTCAGAAGCGCTACCGTTGCGCCACAGAGGCCACGGTTGTTGTATGTTGTAGAATTGTCTGTAGCGATTCTGTTTGTATTAGTGACACACGAAACAGAGGAGACGTCGTAATATATAGTGATGGTAGAGTGGTTAGTGTGCTTGTTTTCCAACCGTCTAAAGGGTTCTATCGCCAGCAGTGACATGTTTTTCCTTTTCTCTGTGTAGAGGTTGCACCTTGCCTCCAGGCAGTTTCAGACATTGGCTACCATATGTTGGAACATCTCAGACATTGGCTGCCATATGTTGAAACCTCTCAGACATTGGATAGCATATGTTGAAACATCTCAGACATTGGCTACCATATGTTGAAACATCTCAGACATTGGCTACCATATGTTGAAACATCTCAGACATTGGCTACCATATGTTGAAACATCTCAGACATTGGCTACCATATGTTGAAACATCTCAGACATTGGATAGCATATGTTGAAACATCTCAGACATTGGATAGCATATGTTGAAACATCTCAGACATTGGCTACCATATGTTGAAACATCTCAGACATTGGCTACCATATGTTGAAACATCTCAGACATTGGATAGCATATGTTGAAATATCTCAGACATTGGCTACCATATGTTGAAACATCTCAGACATTGGATAGCATATGTTGAAATATCTCAGACATTGGATAGCATATGTTGAAATATCTCAGACATTGGATAGCATATGTTGAAATATCTCAGACATTGGCTACCATATGTTGAAACATCTCAGACATTGGATAGCATATGTTGAAATATCTCAGACATTGGCTACCATATGTTGAAACATCTCAGACATTGGCTGCCATGTGGCTGCCCACTTCAGTAGGCTATGCCCGAGAAAATGTGAAAACCTAACAATTCACATTCTACAGCAGTTTCTGTCAAGGCACTACAGTTCTTATTAAATGTCTGTCAAACCAGACTTCTTCCACGTTTCTCTTTCTGTTTCTCTTTTTTCCGTTTCTCCCCCTTCCTTTATAAACACACACATGCACACACACACACTATCACCCACACACACACACAAATACACCATCATTTATCTAAGATTGTTCTTGATCCCTTCACTCCATCTCTTAAATTGTCTTTTTCTTGCTCTGTATCCATATTTCTTCAGTGTGGCTTGTTTGTGTACATGGCACCAGGGCTTTCCTGCAAAGGGACCAGCCAATGTAATATATTGTTCTTTAACTAATTACATGACTGGTTCAACCCCAGCTGTTTCTTAATTTCCTCATTCTTGATTATATCTTTCACAGTTACTCCCGCAGTTCTTCTAAGGCATCTCATCTCAGTTAAGATAGTGGGCTTGTTAGTTGCAGTAACCGTCATGCAGTATAATGACGGCTAAAAATAGTCAGTCACACTAGCAGATGGAAATTAAAGGAGGTTCATGTTTTCATTTTGTATTATATGTTTATTTGCTGAACTCTATAGCAAGCCCCTGGGCCGTGTGGTCAGACAACTCATCCTCTTATTCGTCGCTGCACGACCCTGAACACATTTCGTAGGCAGTATTTAATGTGATGGATTGCTCGTATGTATCGCTTATCATGCGGGCATTTTCCAAATGGGATTATCGTTGGGCAATTGCAGAACTAACAGAAACATGTGGTAACCACAGCTATGATTCACAGACACATGGAAGCGAGACATAAACATTTGCAGATAGACATCACAACCCGCGAGGAAAAGACTTCTGAACATAGCACGCGGAGATGGATTGTAAGGAATCATCTTGAACTCTGTGAAAGGGAAATACTTCAATAAACATAGGAGACAAGAACCAGCGGAAGGAATCATGTTAACTCTGCGGAAGAGAAATAATTCAGTAAGCAGCATAGACAAGAACCCATGGAAAAGAACACAAGGCTGTGTGGTTGGAGGCCTAAATATCAACCCTTGCATGTAGTCGGATATGATAGAACGAGGTAATTATATATACATAAATGTGATAACAATAACACTTTATGTAAGTGTGTGAATGTTTTATTTAGAATTACAACGATAAATGCCGTAATATGATTTATGGAGCAAGAAGAATATTTAATGTGAGTGGTCTTGATTGACGGAAGGGAATAACTAGCATCATCATGATCATTATCACCATCAAGTGTCATGCTAGCTGGCGTAGCGATCATGTCTCTCCACAGATCTCGGACTTTGGTGTTCTAGATCAAATCTGCTGCTGATATTCCTCCATGCCACCGTCTCAATTCATCCAGCATCATTTATCTTGGTCTGCCTGTGCCTCTCTTTCTCTCATCTTACCAGTCGTCACGATGTTCTACAATGCCTCTCTTCTCATCACGTGACCAAAAGAAAAACATGTTTCTCTTTTTCTTATTGTTGTATGTAATGTTCTAGTTGCATTAGCCTCTTTCACGAAATCGAGTTATTAGTTATTTGTCTTAAGAACCACATCCCTGTTGCTTCCAAGTTCTTCGTGATTTGTGTTTTTACAAGCCAAGATTCACTGTCATACAGCAAAACAGGTTCTATATAACACTTCAGCACTCTCTTTCTTGCATTCATTGATAGTGGCTTATTGAAAACGATACATGTCATTTTCTGAAATGCAGCTTTTGTTTGCCTTATTCTGCTCTTAATTTCTGTTGTGCATCTTTAATCTGAAATTATAAATGCCCCTAGGTATTTAACACACTTGGGTGTCATATTTTTCTATTTCACATTTGGTGTCATATTTTTCTTTGAAATCACCATTGTTACTGTTTTCTTGATATTCAAGTAGTGTCCTTTCTTTCCACACTCTGTTACTACAATGTCCAACAATTGCTGTCGATCATTGGCATTATCCGCCATCAATATTGTGTCATCTGCATATCGTATATTGTTTATATTATAACCTCCGAATATTAATCCTAATTAATATTAATATGTAAAAGATGGGAAAAAACTATATATACATATAGTTAAGTATTAATTTTGTATATAATTTAACATAGATAACATTTCTCACAATATCTTATATTAATTCAGAAAGTAAGCTGAATGAAGTTATGTCTGTCGTATAGTTGTGAATTGTTATACCACATGCCATGTCATATATAGATACTGCAGAAGTCACACAACGTAGAGTAAAATAATTAGATACATCTTCCAAGCTGAAATATACACATGATCGCACAGTAATATCAATTGTTTACCATGGTAATTTTAAATGGACAGTGATGTCTGTTTGCACAAAACTGTCCTATGTAGATTAATCATTATGGCTTCTGGAAACTTTAACAAACGTCTATTTTGTGTATGAAAAACACACGAAAAGCGCTATCTCTATCAATTACATGACCGGTTTCCAAGACATGACGTGCGCATGGGCGACACCGGAAGTTTATAATTCTGGTGTATCAGCCTTCCCATGAACCTATCGCCTGTGTACAGTATCTTATCAAGACAGCTGGGTATGTGTTCAACAACCCTGCTGTGTATCTGCCGCTCTCCTCTGCCGATGTAGATAGAATCGCACCTGCATGTGAGTTGATAAATACAGTTGGGTTTGGCGTACAAAGTGGTAGGTTCTTTTACATCTGAGATGGGGATAGGTGTGGTTCTATACCTAATAACTGGAGTTGCAGCACAGAACTTTCTGCCGACTGCTGTAATGAGACGGTCCTGTAGACATTGCATTACGTCATCCCCTCGAAAGGTTAGCTGGATAAATACGTTGAGCTTAGGGACTGTAGTTACATCTGGTTTTGGTTTCGGCTGTTGGCAGTGGCGCTTTACATATCCTGTGGAATAATCAGTCAGGTGTAAGACATTCTCCAGAGTTTAAATTTCATCTGTCAGTGTGTCCTTGGTGCATATCTTCCTAGCACGGTCAAACAGAGTCCGTACTAAGCCCCGTTGGTGTGAAGCTCTAAAAATTTAAGTATTGGCCAGTCCATGTTTCTTTGCGGTACACCGATCTTTGAATTGTGCCGCCTGCTCTACGTCCCATTAGGATATCCAGGAACGGCAACTCTTCATTGTGTTCATGTACATAGATAGAGAGATGTTGTTACGCGCCATGTTCATTATGGCCTGGAATGATCTTGCTTGTAGTTCGCCTATGGTGATAATTACTATGTCGTCCACATAACGACGGTAGAAGACCAAGTTTTTAATGTCTGAGGATCTGTTTTCTTCCAAATGTGCCATGAAGATGTCAGCTAGAATAGGACCAAGAGGACTCCTCATGGCCACTCCGTCAATTTGACGGTATGACTTATTCAGAAAATTGAATTTTCTATTGGCAGTATATATTGGCATAGTATTAGTAGCATCTCCAGAACAAATGTTGGTATACTTAGTTTTAGTTGTTTGTCTCTAATGTGTTCACCTATTATTTTTACTTTCACATCTAACAGAACGTTGGTGAATAAGGAGGCAATATCCATGGATGCCATGTGTTTATTATTTATGTCCATAGTATCCAATAATTCCACGAGTTCGAATATATCGCTGAGTATTTTTGTATCAAACGATTGTCGTACTGGCTGTAATATTTCAGCCAGCCATCTCGCCCTCCGGTGTTGTGTAGAGTTAACCATGGATAAGATCAGTCTTAGTGGGATGCCGGGCTTGTGAAGTTTGGGTAGAATGTACATCTGGGGAGTTTGGGGGGCCACGTGGTGTGGGTATTTGTGCAGTGGCCTCACTGATAAGTCTCCCATTCACAAGTGACTTGATCTCTTTTCTCATTTTAACCTCCAGGTCCTCCGACTTGTTTACTGTTTGATCTAACCTGAATTTAGATTCATCCAATAATAATATATAATATCTCTTCCATTTTACTCCGGTAGTCTAACATGTCCATCAACACTGCACCACTTCCTTTCTCATGTTTCAGTATTACGAGGGTTTGTTAGCCTTTAATGCTTTTAGTGCAGTAAGGTGTTCATTGGTCAGCGGACATGTTTGTGTAGAGATTGTTGTGCGATACTGGTGTTCTAAATCTACCAGTAGCCACCCGACCGACTCAGCAGAAGTAGGTGATAACTTAGAAACTTGATCAAACAATATTTCAAACTGTGCCTGCGACAAGCAACATAATTCCAGGCCATAATGAACATGGCGCATAACAACATCTCTCTATCTATGGTATACGAACGCAACGAAGCGTTGCCGTTCCTGGATATTCTAACGAGACGTGGTGCATACGGCACAATTCAAAGATTGGTGTACCGAAAACAAATATGGACTGGCCAATACTTAAATTTTCATAGCTTCACACCTGTCCAGTACACAAGGGGCTTAGTACGGACTCTGTTTGACCGTGCTAGGAAGATATGCACCCAGGACACACTGACAGAGGAAATTGAAACTCTGAAGAATGTCTTACACCTGAATGGGTACTCCACATGATTTATAAAGCGCCACTGCCAACAGCAGACGTAACTACAGTTCCTAAGCTCAAGGTATTTATCCAGCTAGCCTTTCGAGGGGATGACGTAATGCAACGTCTACAGGGCCGTCTTATTACAGCAGTCGGCTGAACATTATGTGCTGCAACTCCAGTAATTAGGTACAAAACCACACCTATTCCAACCCGTTGTTAAAGAATATACCCGTTTGTACGCCAAATCCAGTTGTATTGATCAATTTACATGCAGGTACGAGTCTACCTACAACGACAGAACAGAGCAGCAGTTACACAGTAGGGTTGTTGAACACATACCCAGCTGGCATGATAAAATACGGCACACATGCGATGGGATTATGGGAAGGTTGACACTCCATAATTAGAAACTTCCGGTGTCGTCCATTGCACGTCATGTTTTGAAAACCGGTTATGTAATTGATAGAGACAGCGCTTTTCGTGTGTTGTTTCATACACAAAATAGTCGTTTGGTAAAGTTTCTGTAAGCCATAATGATTAATCTACATAAACCAGTTTTGTGCAAACTGAAAGACATGACATTCCATTTAAAATTACCATGGTAAAAAATTGATATTACTGTGCGATCATGTGTATATTTCAGGTTGGAAGTTGTATCTAATTATTTTATTCTACGTTGTGTGACATCTGCAGTATGTACCTGACGAGATGTAGCGAAATATGCCAGGCAATAAATCGTACAATCTATAGTTTGTGTCTTCGTAATTCAAATTCACTTCGGGAAATCATTGTTTTGATATGTAGATAAGTTTTCATTTTGTATATAATAATCATCATGTGACTCAAAGATAAATAACACGCATTTATAAAACAAGACAGCAGATACAATAACACTTTCTTCGTGATCTTTTATTTTTCGGTTCTTGCTCGTGTTTACATATTTCAACAGCGCAAATTCTCACAATAAATAAGCGTATGGACAAGATTTAAGTGTGGCTCAAAATAATCTGAATGATAAAGTAAATTTTGAAAACATAATATTTAGTACTTTGATTGATTGATTGATTGATTGATTGATTGATCTAGGAACCGACATCACAGCATTCACAATATTTAATACTTCTTTTCATCTACCGAACTCAGTGAAGTGTTGGGAAGGGAGGTGTGGGAGAGGGCGTAGGGGTCGGGAGATAAAGATCTGTTATTCTAATGTTCTTTGCAAGATGATATTCAATCCACTAAGGTTATCTTTGATATCATCACCCCATATTTTACGTTGTCTTCCTCTGTCTATGTATCTGTTGTTTCTTCAATGTGGCTCTTTCTGGTAGATGGTACATTCTTGTGATGTGGCCAAACCATTTAATATGTTGCTCTGTAATGAAGTGCACGATTGGTTTCAGACATAGTCGTCTTGTAATTTTCTCATTCCTAATTCTATTTGTTACGCTTCCTCCCGCAATTCATCTAAGGCATATCAACCGGGACAGAATAAGAACGTTCAAATAAACCCACCAGTTAGTAGTAATGACTTGAATATAAGTCAGTAAGTGTATACAACATGCAATACAAAAAAGAGGTTTGTGTAGTGTAAGATTGTGCAAATGAAACTAACAGTGCAGGAATAAATACTGCTGACTGATAAATATATCAGGGTTTGTAGCGATTTCATAATGCAAAATCAATATAAGATAAAGTGTGTGTGTGTGTGTGTGTCTGTGTGTGTCTGTGTGTGTATGTGTGCGTGTGTCCGTCTATGTATGTGTGTGCGTTTTAGTTGTATCGTATAAATCATTATTTAAAATGTGAATTGATATAAGCATTACATCGTCTGAATGTTTTCCTTAATGTTTTTCAATATTGGGGGGGGGGGGGGGGACCAGATATGCACAGATTGAGCATATAAGACATTCTAGAAGCTGTAACACTTTAACAGAAGGAAATCCAGTATTCTGCGCTAATATTTCCAACCAGTTGTGATTTTAGGTCCATATTTACAATAGCTAATCATTTGTGATGAGAATAAACTTTCCAGCTATGTGTGGTGTTAGGTCAATAGTTGATGTCAGTAACTTAACTAAACTTGTGGTTCCATGTTGCAGTAGTCACATCTGTATTATTATTACCTATATAACTGACAATATAATGTCCATAATACCTGGTGTATATATTGTCTATTTATCTGTGACACTAAATGAAAAATAACAGAAGACAAATACTGCATCAGATGTGAGAAATCCTGTGCATTGTTTAAGAGATGAATGAAGAACACTTTCAGTTATACACAAGGAACAACATCTGCTGTAGTCATAGAAATGGGAATCTGACATATTTCTATAGTGAGTTTTGTTGAGATTGATTTCTTGCCAGGGAGTAGAACGTTTCACATTGCTTATTATATGGGATGTTCATTGAAACAGAGGGTTCTCATATTGTGTATTATCTGGGATGTTAAATGAAACAGAGAGTTTTCATATTGTGTATTATCTGGGATGTTCATTGAAACAGAGGGTTCTCATATTGTGTATTATCTGGGATTCTCACAGTCTCCAGCTTCATATGATGTCATCTTTGAGCAGGAAATGTTGCTGTCCAGGTTCTGTGGAATTGAAATGTTAGGTTACAATATATTCATGATCACAAACATCGCAGAATCACAATCTTTCAGGTCACAACATACAAGGGGTACCACATATATCCTTGGGAGTAAAGGTGGGCATGATGCCGACCCATCTTCCATCAAGTAGAGATTGGTCTGTATAATTATGAGGTTAGCATCATACACGCAAGTATCTAATAAAGGTCAAGGCTTTGACATGGGGTCCTTTACTGTAAACATGTATTATGTAGACAGAGACCTGCATACCTCGTACATAGACACACTCACACATAGTCACACTCACACATAGACACACTCACACATAGACACACTCACACATAGACACACTCACATAGACATACTCACACATAGACACACTCACACATAGACACACTCACACATAGACACACTCACACATACACACACTCACACATAGACACACTCGCACAGACACACTAACACATAGACATACTCACACATAGACACACTCACACATAGACACACTCACACATAGACAGAATCGCACAGACAAACACATAGACACACTCACACATAGACACACTCACACATAGACACACTCACACATAGACACACTCACACATAGACACACTCACACATAGACACACTCACACATAGACACACCCGCCCGTAGACACAGTGGTCAGTATTACTGGTACATGACTTTATTTGTATTATTCTAATTTCACTATACGTTTTACAATAGGTGGACCCACTTAAGCAGAGTTTCACAGTTTGAGATGTGGAGGAGGGAGTGCCAGGGAGTGATCTGGGTCATGTGAAGCATATCTGTAGTGATCCGTGTGTGGTAGAAATGCCCCAGGTTGAATCAACAGTGAGAATTAGGTGTCTCGTGGATGTGGGTAAAGTGTGTCACATGTCCACAGTGAGGCGTGAAGTGAGGGCTGGAGTAATCTGACAATACAGTTCAGGACCGCTACCTTCCATCTGCTGTAATGTGCCCAGTTAGATTCACAGATAGAGCAAAATTCTGGCACTGGTCCCCTACTGTCAAGAATATATGCAACCTCAAAACTAGAAGTCAGCAGTGAAGCTGACCTCTGAACTTCAGGAGTATGAGCAGCCTTAAACAGAGAGTCCGGCAATGAAACTGACTGCTAAACTTCAGGAGTATGAGCAGCCTTAAACAGAGAGTCCAGCAATGGAACTGACCATGAACTTCAGGAGTATGAGCAGCCTTAAACAGAGAGCCCGACAATGGAACTGACCATAAACTTCAGGAGTATGAGCAGCCTTAAACAGAGAGTTTAGCAATGGGACTGGCCGTGAACTTCAGGAGTAGGAGCAGCCTTAAACAGAGAGTCCAGCAATGGAACTGACCATGAACTTCATGAGTATGAGCAGCCTTAAACAGAGAGTCCAGCAATGGGACTGGCCGTGAACTTCAGGAGTAGAAGCAGCCTTAAACAGAGAGTCCAGCAATGGAACTGACCATGAACTTCAGGAGTATGAGCAGCCTTAAACAGAGAGTCCAGCAATGGAACTGACCATAAACTTCAGGAGTATGAGCAGCCTTAAACAGAGAGTCCAGCAATGGGACTGGCCGTGAACTTCAGGAGTGGGAGCAGCCTTAAACAGAGTCCAGCAATGGAACTGACCTTGAACTTCAGGAGTATGAGCAGCCTTAAACAGAGAGTCCAGCAATGGAACTGACCTTGAACTTCAGGAGTATGAGCAGCCTTAAAGAGAGAGTCGAACTCTCGAGCTGACTCTTTAACTTCGAAAGTATAATATTTATCAAATAAAAAGTCAAACTGTTAACTTCGAGAATATTTCAGCATCACAAATAGAAAGTCAAATTATAACATTTAAACTTGAATGTTAATAGTATATACAGTATTACATTAGAAAGTCAAACTATAGCACGTAAACGTGAATGTTAATAGTATATGCAGTATCACAGAGAGAATGCAAAACCATAGCATATAAACTATAATGTTGATAGCATGTTTCATCACAGATATGACGATATTAAATATGATGTTTTAAACACGTATGTTACAATATGATGAAATTATATATGAAGGTTTACTCCTATATGTTACAATATGGAAGCGTTAGATATGAAAGTTTGATCACATATGTTACAAAATGGAAGCGTTAGATATGATAGTTTGTTCACATATATTACAATATGGAAGCGTTAGATATGAAAGTTTACTCACATATGTTACAATATGGAAGCGTTAGATATGAAAGTTTACTCACATATGTTACAATATGGAAGCGTTAGATATGAAAGTTTGCTCACATATTTACAATACGTAGCTTCTGGATATGAAGTTTTACTCACATATTTTACAATATGGAGGCATTAGATATTACATTTTACTCACATAGTTTATAATATGAAGGTACTAGTTACGAAGTTTTACGCACATATTTTGAAATATGGAGGTATTAGACATGAAGAATTACTCACATATGTCACAATATGGAAGCAGTAGATATGCAGTTTTACTCACATACGTTACGATATGGAGGCTTTAGATATGAAGTTTAACTCACATATATTACAATATTGAGGCAGTAGAGATGAAGTATTACTCACATGTGGATGGTATCACGACAACTGCACCTCCAAAGATCCCACAAAGTTCTCCAGAAAACCCAGGGTTGCATTTGCATTTCCCAGAACCACTGACTCCGTCATCACAGACGCCATGTCCTGAACACGGTTCTTCTGGGCCTCCAGGACACCCTGTTTATGGAAATAAAGATGATTGTTGCTGCTAAATGTGGACATATATTTCTGTAACTGTCTCTTGACAATGACATACCTTAAACCCGTGGAAGGAACATGACCAACCCTAGCTTCATCCCAGTCAGTCTGTAGATGATGCTCTCAGTCATGACCTGGTTACATTCTAATATTATCATCATCATCATCTTCCACTTCTGCCGTCAGGCGTCGTGGAGAGGTATAATTTGCACCCCAGCGCCCGGTGGGCGACACTGAATAGTGTCATTCCGTGTGATTGTACAATGTTTTTGATTTCGTCAATCAATTTTCTTCTTGGACGTTCTTGGACGTCAGAGAGCTCTAAAAGGAGTAATCACAAGCCAGGAGGAGACCCAAAGAGCTCTAAAAGGAGTCATCACTAGCCAGGAGGAGACTCAGAGAGCTCTAAAAGGAGTCATCACTAGCCAAAAGGAGAATCAGAAAGCTCTAAAAGGAGTCATCACTAGCCAGGAGGGAGGAGACTTAGAGAGCTCTAAAAGGAGTCATCACTGGCCAGGAGGAGACTCAGAGGGTTCGAACAGGTGTCATCACTTCCATGAGGCTGGTGCCAGAGAATTACGTCATAGCAAGTACGTGGAGAATCCTAGAAGCCGAAAGCTCAGAGAAACTAGGAGACAAGTTGTCAATAGAGAAAAACGTCACACTGACGTCATCTGACAACAAACAGACTTTGTGGGGTTCTCGACAGAGAAGGCAGTGTAATTTGTTTCTGGAGCAAATTAGTGTGGCTAAGGAATTGTTGGCATTGATCAGTGGCTATAAAGTTGATAACACATGGAAAGATGTTATAGGAAATTTAATAGCGGCACGGATTCAGAAGCGACGGGCAGGAACCTAGACGGAATCTATGCAGCAGCGAAGCCAGCCTGTGAGAATGATAGAAGGATGTGTACAGAGGCGTAGCAATAATGGCGAACATTTTTAACAGGTTTGATTGTAGTTAAAAATATTACTTTCGTGTACATATAGTGTAAAATGTCCGCCTGGCAATAACAGGCAATTTTACGTGTACAAGAAGATATTTGTTACATCCACCATGTGTCAGCTGTCAGAATAAAGCAGAGTTCGTATTATTCAGCCTAGATGTTACTTCATCTTTTAAGTTCACAGTTGGCTCCAGTTGCTGTTACCTTGACTCAGTTGTCATTGAGCATATCTATTTACACCTGCCGTTGAGTTAATAAATTTAGAGATAACGGATCATAATGAAGAGGAACTTACAGCATGGCAATCACTAGCCAAGTGAAGACTGAGAGAGCTCTAAAAAGTGTAATCATTAGCCAGGTCAATCATCCACCTGAACCAACCACTATGACAAGCTGACATAATTTGCGTATTCATTCCAAACTGAATATTTCAATATTTAATAGACAATTCCTGATTTCTTTTGACCGAAACTGTAAAACTGTTATCTTTTTCAATATGGTATCTTGAATCATCTCCTTAATGATTCGTTCCCAACAGAAATACAAAGGTATTATATATCCAGTGTTTAAACTCTACCTCCATGTTCTCATAGACATTACTGTAAACATTAAATTATAGAAATAATACTCACCATTACAAGCTGGCCCAAAGTATCCACCACAGCATTCTCTTTTCTGAAAGACATGAAAAATGTCAGTGAGAAACATTCTTTAATATCAGGTATCTTCGTTGCACTCCGGACATGTCCATAGGTGCTCAGATCCTCCCCTCAGCATATTCATCAGCGTCCGGTGGCTAATAGTGCCAGTTCTGTGTTGGTTGACGAGGCGCTTTGTTTTTCCGATGTACCTCTCGCGTCTGGCTGTGCCGATTCTTACTCCCAGGTCTTTCATCCTGGACAGCGATGTGGAATCACTGACGTCAAAGTCCTCTGTTCTCGCCATGTCCTTAAGGACGTTAATAACATCGGGACGATCCATGGGCTGGCCATCTACAGGGGGTGCAGAGCCAGCCAGTTTGTCAGCTCGTTCATTTCCCTCGACTCCCGCATGTCCCAGGACGAAGATGAAGGTGACTTTACGGACAACAGACTTCCGCAGCGATTCAGTCCACTGTCTACGTACAGATCCAGCTTCGACCTTCTGAATCATGCTCATTGAATCACTTAGTACACACACGTTGGTATAATGCTGTGATTCCAGCCATATGAAAGCCTGTGTAACTGCCATCACCTCCATCGTCATGCTGCTCGTGGTCATAGAGTGGGCACCACTGGATTCTTGAACGGTTCGGCCCGCTGAACGGGCTGTAAATGCCCACGCACTTCTCTGCTGCTTTACCACAGATCCATCTGTATAGATGAGCACTTCGGGGCTATCTGAGTGTTCATAGATGAGCGCGTTAACTTCTGCATTGACAGCGGCAGGTTTCTGCTCTCTGCACCGTCTGTCGAGTGTGATAATGCAGGAGAAAGTGCACTTAAAAGCTGGAGGCACCGGCACCCATTCCATGCCGGGGTTGATACTGGTAAGACTGCAGACCTGTCTGACGACATCTTCCGCCCGACCCATCCATGATTTGCCCCTCTTTAGCCTGTCACCCTTTTCTCTGAATACAGCGTCATGCAGAGGGTGCTGCTCATCTGCACTTATTTTTAAGTATGCACGAGCTCTCCAGATCTTGATCCTGTGTTCCATTGTCGGGAAGTCAAGGAGGTATCTCATTGCTACACAGCTGGTGTCTCTCGTGCAGCCCAAAATGATGCGCATGGCTTCGTTTTGTACCTTTTCAAGTCTTCCAATCTGTGTAGGGCTGACAGTGAGGATGGCCAGGGCATACTCGATGCGTGAAAGCACAAGTCCTTGGAACAGAAGTATTAGCAGTCTTTGCTCGATATTGGCAGTCGCCATGACTCTCATTGCTGACAAACCTTTTCGAGCCTTCGTTATGACATAATCGACATGATCTCTGAAGGATCTTTAATATCACATATGGCATTTATCTGTTTCATTCTTGCATTTCCTAACGGACAACAGCAAACTTGTATTTGTTACGTAGAAAGAATTGCCATCAACAGCAACAACTTCTCATGGGTGTAGAGGAAATGAGACCTTGCACGTTGGACACATGTGTTTCATTTCCTTGGCTGAGGTCAATCTGACATCTCTGTGACATTTCTAAATATTTATAATGTCAGCGCCAATCAACCCCCTCGGAAAAGAGAGGAAAAATTGTAGACTGATTTTAATTGAACAATAATACGAATAAATAGGCTATAATCATGGTGTCCTAAAAAAAAAAAATATGTGAAATGTTGTCCGAACATCTGGGACTGTTCGAATAAAGAACTCAGCAAAAAATTGATTTAACTAGATTAAATGCAGCTGCTTTCTAAATGACTGTTAACTAAATGTCAAACTGCCTGAAAATAAGGAAGATAACCGTAACTGAGTGAACACAAGTTTTAGTAGTTTCAATGGCAGACTTTGACAGTAATAATATACAGTAATAACTGAACAAATGCGGTATTAGTAAACCTTGCAAAAAACTTACCAAAGCTTTCCCACTAATATTCACATCACACCGATTGTTTACTGGACGCAGGAACTCGGGTACTTCATGAACAACACCTTTATCTGTCCACATGTTTGGGCGGGTGATTGCCACACCATTGACATGTATCTGGGTAGGATGAAAATGTGATGATCATGAGGTGGCCTTCATAATTGACAACATCAATATCACATGTGAACATTTGAGAATCTGTAGTAGTGTAAGCAGACATATATATACGTCACCTGTGATGCGGGCAACGGTTTGTTATCTATTCGAGCTAAAATAATTTTTTTTAGCCAGGACATGCCATTGAGACAGCTCTAGGACAAGTTGAATTTCATCCTCAGCCATTCTAGAGTCTTCCTGGCTGGAAACATTGGCTGGGCACAGATGCTGCAATGATCGTTTTCCCGTTAAAGGTTGACCATAATGTTTGTTTTCTCATTAAAGAAGCTGCGATGTTAGTGTTCTCCTTATCCAAGCTCAAATAATAGTTTTCTTATTATTCAAGTTGTAATGTTAGTTTTACATAATTCAAGTTTTAATATTAGTTTTCTCATTATCGAAATTATAATAGTAGTTTTCTCGGTTTACCAATTCCATGTTATGTATTAACCAACTAGTGCATCTGGTGGTATATGTTTCTAACCACTATGGTGTTCCATCCAAATGTTTGCATTTTGTCAATGTTGATTCATAAGATTGATGATAAAGTTGAAAGTCCTCGCTTCAGATAAATGCTCTCCAAGTGTGTTTACCTATCAGCCCTCTATTATTGTTGCATGATAAGCTCTTAACGAACAAGAAGAAGAGTAAGAAGTAGACGAAGAAGAAGAAGAAGAAGAAGAAGAAGAAGAAGAAGAAGAAGAAGAAGAAGAAGAAGAAGAAGAAGAAGAAGAAGAAGAAGATGAAGAAGAAGAAGAAGAAGAAGAAGAAGAAGAAGAAGAAGAAGAAGAAGAAGAAGAAGAAGAAGAAGAAGTAGAAGAAGAAGAAGAAGAAGAAGAAAACAATAACTTTATCATGTGTGAACAATTGTATTTGTGACTACACTGAACACGATAACCAAACAAGCACAGAAAATAACCAACCTTACTACGAAGCGTCTGCATCGACAGTCTGTATCTTGGTCCCAAGATTGTGTCTTTCACAGTCTGATTTAGCATGGCATTAGTGGACACACGCCGAGGGAGTATATGATACTTCAAGAAGTCTGCAGTCTGTGGACAGATTGGCATATCTGTGAAAAACTGTCATTTACTGCCAATAATCTTGCGGTGTATAGCGCGGGCTCGGGGGGGGGGGGGGGGTGTCTTTGAGCCTGAGGTATTAAGGCCGCACGGCTAGTGCAGTCGCCGCGAACTGTGCAGGTTAGGATTTTCTTTTTGCTCCCGACAGAAATAAATCCCACACCTTACCGAGGATTCGAACCTTGGTCTCCTGAAGGAGAATACGGCATTCAAGCCACTCGGCCAGATATCAACCAGCTGAAATATCTTGTGAATAAATTAGCATATCACCCATTATAAATGAAATATGGGAGAGGTGGAATTAACGGTGTATATATATATATATATATAAATCTTCTTTACGAGGGTCTGCTCCATTCTTTAATGGAGTATGGGAATATGGGTATCCTGACTCTCAGCCATAAGCAGATCGAAAGGATGGAAAGGATACAGAACGAAGCTATGCGCATTATTCATGCAGGGCGATGCGCTACCTTCTTGATATTCCAACCATGAGGAACAGAATACAAATTTGCCAAGCACGTGCCTATCTCAGAGTCAATGCACACATACAGCATCCACTGCATAGCGACATTGAGAAGGTAAAGGGCAGCAGGTTAAAAAAGAGGAAAGTCGTGGATGGGTCAAGCCGAAGACATTCTTCAGCAAGTGTGTTCACTTGAAGACTTAGAACCTGACGAGGAGTAGGTACAAGTGCCAACAGAATTCTGTACATCAGTGTCAATGTGCATCCACCTAGACAGGAAATGCAGACAAGAAAATTCAGCTGCTGTGGAGGCGGAAGTACAGGCTCTGATCTTTGATAATTGTTTAGAGCATGATGCTGTCATTTACACTAATGGGTTGGTCGTCCGAGGAGTGAGAGGTTCATGGGCCTTTACGACTCAGGCCGGAGGGAAAATTGTGATGGAAGAGTCTAGCGCTTTTGCTTTGACCACAAGCAGTCTGACTATGGAAGTCACATGGCTCGAGACACATTCATTCGGGCATGTGTCCTTAGTGACTCAATGAATATGCTCAGGAGGATAGAGATGGGGTTGCTCCGAGTGGCTATTGTCTCTGGAGCGGTCTCGGCTGGCAAAGATTAGTTTCATCTTCGTGCCAGGGCATGCGGGTGTACAAGGGAATGAGCTGGCTGACACCTTGCAGGTAGGGCCACTGTGGAAGGCGGACGAGCCATGGACCAGGCAAGCATTCTGAATGTTCTACGAGAAGAAAGTCGTTTACGAGAACCAAGCGATGACTATAATATAGGAGCCTACAACCATGGTCAGGCTGCGAGAACAGGAAGTTAAAAGAGGTGTGGCCAAACAAGAACACTACGCAGGAAGCTAAAGAAGAGTAATAGACAAACACAGAACTGGTGTCGTTAGCCGCTACACGCGGCGGGATTTGCTGAGGAGGAGATCCGAGCAGTTATGTACTGAATGGTTCGATATGAAATGACGATGATCTGTCGACTAACTAACTAACTAACTAACTAACTAACTAACTAATAACTACCTAACTAACTAACTAACTAACTAACTAACTAACTAACTAACTAACCAACTAACTAACTATATATATATATATATATATATATATATATATATATATATATATATATATATATATATAAACATGTGAATCGGCACAATTATCTCGGAACAGTCATAACATATGATGTTAGGTGCCTTGAAGAGATCAGTACAAGAATCGTCTTGGTAAAGGTACTCTTTTGCAAGATGGAAATCATACAGACCAATAAAATGATGTCATTTGCAAAGAGAAGAGGGTTGAAATGCTACAGTTGAACCTATACTTTGTATGGAGGTGAAGCGTGGACAATGAGCAGACAAGCTAAAAAACACCTGATGGCTGTAGAAGGGAGGTTTTTGAGGAGAATGCAAAGAATGCATGGACATACAGAAAGCCCTCAAAATAAAAAACAAAAGAAAAAAGAAAAACCTACGAGAAACAAATAAAAACCGTAAACTGAATAGACACTTTAGAAGTAGACAGTCACATTTTTTTGGGACACGTTAAGAAAGTAATACATTGTAGAACTTGGTAACAACTGGCAAAATGAAAGGAAAAGAACAAGGAAAAGGCAGACAAGTAAATACCTTGATGGCCTGATCACGTTTTATGGTCGAAACAAGAAAATAGAACTGATCCATGACTCAGGTGAACGTGTGAGATGGTTAAACAAGAACGCCCACATGTATCGACATGACACACGATTACACACACAGACACAAACACACACACACACACACCACACACACAGACACACACACACACCCATATATATATATATATATATATATATATATATATATATATATATATATATATATATATATAAAACAGAATATATGTGTGTTTGTGGGTGGGTGGGTATGTGGGGATGTATTTGCTGCGTTCGCGAACGGTCCATCCGATTGAGATGAAATTTTCTACACGTCTTCTTTTCATTCCTCTGCAACCGACTGTCAAAGTTTTTTACTAACTAAAATAGTATTTATTACTAAAATTTAATAATTAAATTTACATTATCATTTCAATAAAGCAAGGGGACTTAACATAAGAAAAGTTATTTCAAGGGGTATAACTTTTAATAACACTGCTATTATTTTATATATAGATTCTTGCATTGTTTTAAAAGATTTATAAACTCTTTCTCTACAGTTATTTAGAGGCATATGAGTTATAATAAACATTTATATAATCTTTAAGACATTTTCATAGTTTTCATACAAATTATGCATCTATTTAAATAGTGAAAATTTTCTAACTCATCTTTTTATTTTGCTTCAACAGCACATAAATTTTTTTAACATTCTCATATGTATGGCGCTTTACACCCACGTTGACCGTTGTCAAAGAATTGCTTCAAAAGAGATGTTGAATGAAAGAATGTATGAGAGGAAATAGAGAAGAAGGGCAGAATGTAGGACGGGCCTGTGAAAGATTTTCGTTCGTTAAAAAAAAAAGTAAGTCTTTGTGATAGAAAGTTAGTTGCATATCGTTTGCAGTCAACCCACCGCGCACCATTTATTGGCTGTTCGTGATATCTTGGTAAGTTTACGTTAGATAGATCTCTCCCAATCATATTTTCTACTATCAATCTATCTATTCTTCTATTCTATCTATATTTTTAACGGGAACGGGCCGAACATAGATAGATAGATAGATAGATAGATAGATAGATAGATAGATAGATAGATAGATAGATAGATAGATAGATAGATAGATAGATAGATAGATAGATAGATAGATAGATAGATAGATCAGATCAGATAGATCAGATCAGATAGATAGATAGATCAGACACTCAGACAGACAAACAGACAGACAGACAGACAGACGGGAACGGGAGCTTATATGACAACTTATATGAATTAAATGAGATGCTCCCCACCAGGGAATGGGTGAAGCCGGGCCAGGTCAGATAGACAGACAGACAGACAGATAGTCGGGAACGGGAACGGGAGCTTATATGACTACTTATATGAATTAAATGATATGCTCCCCACCAGGAGCTGGGCGAAGCTGGGCCGGGTCAGACAGACAGACAGACAGACAGACAGACAGACAGATAGTCGGGAACGGGAGCTTATATGACTACTTAAATGAATTAAATGATATGCTCCCCACCAGGAGCTGGGCGAAGCCGGGCCGGGTCAGACAGACAGACAGACAGATAGACAGAAAGACAAGCAGACAGACAGATAGATATATCCCCGCCAGAGCCTGGGCGAAGCCGGGCCGGGTCAGCTAGTATATATATATATATATATATATATATATATATATATATATATATATATATATATATATATATCCATCGTGTGCCATGCCGATAAGCGTGGTCTGTCATATTCTGTCATCTCACTCGATCACCAGAGTCGTGGATCAGCTCCGTGTTTCTATATCTACCATGCCACGTGGCCAAGCAATCCAGGTATTTACTTATCGGTCTTTCCCTTGGTCTCTTCCCTTCAATCTTGCCATCCATCCCATATGACTCAAGTCTCTTACCGCAGCGCGGAAAACGTCGCATAAAGCATGAACTCCGTAGCTCCAACGACGACCTTCAGGAGTCTCCGTAAAAATGCACCCGTGAACCGAAGGACGCCGCCCGGCATCGAACACATAACCTTCGGAGCCCGAGTCAGACGGCTTGACCACTTCGCCACGGATAATCCATCTTATGTGTAGATTATATAGTTCCTTCATATAACCGCCTCCTCCCTTCTCCCCTGTTCTCCTCTCATGTTCATGTGACTACGGTTATGGTGGCGTGCTTGACCTTTGATCCCTTGGCCCTCACACACCCAATTGGGTTACTGTTTCCGGTCCAATTAAACAGATCTTTTTTAAAAAATTTTTGCATATCCTTTACAGGACATCGCTGTCAACAGCAGCATCTTTCAGCTGTCTGTTGATTTCTTGGCAAGATTACGCTCAGTAGTTTGCCATTGCTTTCTGAGCGGCCGGCTCAGTATCCCGCAAGTCACCAGCGGGGGTCGAACCGCTCCCAGTTCTCTCCCGCTACGAGACTCTGCGTGATAAACGGGATTACAGGGAAAGTGTTGTAACCCCCCAGCCAGAGAGACCAGCAATTAAACAGATCAGTAACCGTTATATAAACGTTGATGCAATTTTTTTAAATGTATAGTATTTGAGAAAGAGGCAGTACTCACTATGCTCCTCATCATGTGTTGTACCACCTCATTTGGAAACACAAATAGAGTGTATTCTTTAAGAGAAGACAATGTCTCCAGAACGTTGGTTTTCTGTTTGAAAAATAATAATAATAATAATGATCATGAAATAATACACGAGTGAATAAATCAAACACATGATAACCTGACCTGATCCCTCTTGGGGAAACATGACTTTAAGAAACAGAATCATTCACCGACTTCGGTAACCATGTAGACACAGGGGGTGAAATAGATAACGGTATCAGAATGAGAATACAGAAGGCTGGAGGAGTTAAGATAAAACTTCGCAATGTGAAAGACAGCAGAAATTAAACTGATCACAAAACTTCCATCGTTACATCAGCACTGCGGTATGAATCGGAAACATGGGAAACAACGAAACCGATTACACAATAAATACAAACATTCACTAATTGGTTCCTGAGCCATATGGAACTAACAAGATGTATTGACTAAGTCACCAATATGGAGCTCCTGGAGAGAACTAGACAAACACCAATGACCAACGGGTGAAGAAAGGATTCTTTCGCTGGACAGGCCATAGAAGATCCGGTTGGGAATACCTGATATTAGTATAACTGGAAACGCCTGGAATCCACAGGGCAACATAAAAATTTAGGGAGACTTACAACTCACGGGGAAAAGAAATAGAAACATAAATGAACAATGGGGAAGGACGTGGGTATAGCAGTAAGGGATAGATAAATATAGGAGTGCTTGGGGTGAGTTGGTTGAGTGTCTGTGTCTCAACACCAGGTAGAGGTCAACAGGAGGAGAATACATGAGTATGTAACAGTAGACAGCCGTGATGGTACAATGGGGGATAGAGGTCAACAGGAGGAGAATACAAGAGTATGTAACAGTAGTAAGCCGTGATGGTACAATGGGGGATAGAGGTCAACAGGAGGAGAATACATGAGTATGTAACAGTAGTAAGCCGTGATGGTACAATGGGGGATAGATGTCAACAGGAGGAGAATACATGAGTATGTAACAGTAGTAAGCTGTGATGGTACAATGGGGGATAGAGGTCAACAGGAGGAGAATACATGAGTATGTAACAGTAGTAAGCCGTGATGGTACAATGGGGGATAGAGGTCAACAGGAGGAGAATACATGAGTATGTAACAGTAGTAAGCCGTGATGGTACAATGGGGGATAGAGGTCAACAGGAGGAGAATACATGAGTATGTAACAGTAGTAAGCCGTGATGGTACAATGGGGGATAGAGGTCAACAGGAGGAGAATACAAGAGTATGTAACAGTAGTAAGCCGTGATGGTACAATGGGGGATAGAGGTCAACAGGAGGAGAATACAAGAGTATGTAACAGTAGTAAGCCGTGATGGTACAATGGGGGATAGAGGTCAACAGGAGGAGAATACAAGAGTATGTAACAGTAGTAAGCCGTGATGGTACAATGGGGGATAGAGGTCAACAGGAGGAGAATACAAGAGTATGTAACAGTAGTAAGCCGTGATGGTACAATGGGGGATAGAGGTCAACAGGAGGAGAATACATGAGTATGTAACAGTAGCCAGTCATGAACTCCACTGTTATTACTTGGTAACTTCTACTTTCCACGCCTTCCCTGAATCGAACTGAAATGTAGATTATAATATTCAATGTTATGATAATACACATAATTGAACTGTAGATTATAATATTCAATGTATGATAATACATAAAACTGAAATGTAGATTATAATATGCAATGTTATGTTAATACACAGAACTGAAATGTAGATTAAAAGATTCTATGTTATGATGATACACAGAACTGAAATGTAGATTAGAATACTCTACGTTATGATGATAACCAGGTTTTAAATGTAGATTAGAAGGTTCTGGTATGATGATTGACATAATTAAAATGTAGATTATATGTAATGATGACAAACAGAAGTAGATGCTAAGTAAACTGACCTGCAGTGCTTTATAGAAGAGCTTATACTTGGGATTTGACGACAATAGAGTTTTAACAGATGGCTCCTGGCTGTCTGGTATGAATGGTACCAATACCTGTACAAGCATTCAGTATTTTACAATAAACATCTTGTCATAAATAAATAATGATGTGAACATAATAACACTAGTGTATATAAGATTACGAGGAGAATGAAAGGTTACGGTAATGCCAGAACAGGTGTTTTTTTCTTAAGGGTGTGTAATAGTGGGCAAGGTCATGATACTATGAACTTGGGTAACAAGGTCCTTTCCATACAAAATTTATTTTAAAAAAAACACTACTACCCATTGTACGAGTCTATGTCGAACCAGAGTTGTTCTGGCCACAGCTAACACAAATTTGATCACAACTGGGACAAATTGAGGGTCATTATGTTGGTATGTGAATACACTCATCACTCTACCATCATGCTTGATGTATTACATTAGGAGTGTAGGTCACTTGCGACATGATGAATTGTTGATCACAGTGTCTCGCTGGGGTCTCAGAGTTTGTTCTCTGTACGACACGTTCGATACGACGCTTTCAGAAAAAGACTGAGCCATATATGATACAATCTTGTAATAATGGCAACTCTGTTGCCTTTAAACCCGCTTTAAATGAATACAATGTTGCTGAGTTGTCTACTCCTGGCATACCACTGGTACTGAGTTGCTTACTCATGACATACCACTGCTACTGAGTTATTTATGCATTGCATACTACTGCTACTGACTTGTCTACACCTGGCATACCACAGCTACTAAGTTGTCTGCATATGGCATACCACTTCTACAGAGAAAAAGAGTTTGGAAGACACTCATCCCGTAGAAGACAACACGGATGGATGTTCAGTTGGGCTACCACTGGTGGCATCAGAAGTGAGGGAAACATTGTCAGTCTAGGTCTAATCCCAGGCTGTACGTGTGTGTTGTGCTGAATAGTGACCTGAGTCGCGGTGATTTGAGTCAACAACCGGCATCACAGTACTCAAGACATTCCCATATATGCTCCGTTCTCATCTTAACCAACCATAGAAGATTCCCAATACTAATGATTCCAGCTGGAATCTGATTATGTGTACGCCTGGCGTTTCCTCCGAGAACAACTGAGTGTCGGCCAGATCCTCTGATCACTGCCTGTCTCACTATTCTCACCAGGCAATGATGGTGTATCATTCTTCCACACCATACACACCATCCCAAAAGCGCCCTGACCACAATTGGGTTATCGTGCAACTGTACCCCACACGGAAGTCCACATCCAGCCCTTTTGTCCGCCTGCTAGTTTCCCAACACATCAACATGTCATAGAGAACAGATCCAACCAATGGTCCCTATCTTAGAATGTTTAATTATATCCTGGAACTCTTCACGAAGCATGCCTGTCTTCACCCATGTCAGCATGCTCTGTGAGTCCGCTACAATTACTTCTTTTACAACGTGAGAATTCCTGACATATGACACATTATCCTATAGTCAGAAATTTATATATATATATATATATATATATATATATATATATATATATATATATATATATATTACCTTGTGTGCTAGACTTCCCACATATGTCATATCATCCCATAGTCAGAGATGACTGCAGGAGCACGTTATGTTATGTACTGTATGTATAAATTACCTGGTGTGCGAGACTCTCCACATATCCCATAGTTATAGATGACTGCAGGAGCACGTAATCTTATGTACTGATTGCATAAATTACCTGGTGTACGAGACTCTCCACATATCCCATAGTTATAGATGACTGCAGGAGCACGTAATCTTATGTACTGATTGCATAAATTACCTGGTGTGTGAGACTCTCCACATATCCCATAGTTATAGATGACTGCAGGAGCACGTAATCTTATGTACTGATTGCATAAATTACCTGGTGTACGAGACTCTCCACACATGTCATATCATCCCATAGTCAGAGATGACTGCAGGAGCACGTTATGTTATGTACTGTATCTGTCAGTTCAAATATCAAATAACACGTTTGTTCCAACGGAGTTTCCTGCTAGAGTCTTTGATGTGATAGCACCATCACATTGTGTAGACCTGGGATCAAGGAATTATAAATGATCACTCTGTCTCTTACTTTGGCAAGCGACGAGCCCAGGCAATGACCCCACATGCGACGGTGCTTATGACATTACCAGTGCAGCTCGCTATCAACTTCTTTAACGCGACCGCTATGACTATTGCACGTGGTTTTCAGAACTGTGCAGATTGATTTTCTAGTTAAATTTAACGTTCAGCAGTTTGCCATTGCTTTTTGTATAAGAAATAACGTTACAGTCCAACTTAATGCCTGTGTTGGAGTTGAACTATTTATCCCGCCATCAGAGCACCAGACGTTTAAGAGCAAAAGCTCTTTTCCGGTCTGCCACGGCGACCTCTGAGGACTGAAGGAGCCTGCTAGGTGGTGAATTATATATAAATTACCTGGTTGATAATGTGGATGTATCCATTCACCGCAGGAATTGATGATTTTCTGATAACTGCTGGCTTTGAATGTCTTGAGTAAATGTGCAGATTCTGAAGAAGAAAAGAAAACACATTTTCTTGTCAGCTGTGATTCATTGATTAGATTCATATGTTCATTTCATAATGATTTCCAATTTATTTTTTTCAATATATCATAATATTTACAAGATTTGGCGAATTTACTTTATAATGTATTTGAGATTTATTATTCTTAGGCCTAAGTAGATTTTACATTTTATGTTTGAAAGGCAATGGCTATTTTTTTTTCCGCATATCCTTTACAGGACATCGCTGTCAACACCAGCATTTTACCGCTGTGTTTGATTTTTTGGCAAGATTACGCTCAGTAATTTGCCATTGCTTTCTGAGCGGCCGGCTCAATTATCCTGCAAGTCACCAACGTGGCGATAACCGCTACCAATTCTCGCGCGCTGCGTCACCCTACGTGAATAAACTGGATTAAATGGGTAATTACTGAAAGGAAATTGACTTGTAAATTACAAACAGGCAAACAACGCTGGGGTTAATTGTGACATGCAACATCATCATCTTCTTCATCTTCTTCTTCTTCTTCTTCTTCTTCTTCTTCTTCTTCTTCTTCTTCTTCTTCTTCTTCTTCTTCTTCTTCTTCTTTTTTTTTTTCTTCTTCTTCTTCTTCTTCTTCTTCTTCTTCTTCTTCTTCTTCTTCTTCTTCTTCTTGTTCTTCTGTTTATTATTATTATTATTATTATTATTATTATTATTATTATTATTATTATAAATATTATTATTATTATTATTATTATTATTATTATTATTCTCAGCGAAGTGTTATGGGGGATGTAAAGATCGGTTATCCACTTTCGAATGCTCTTTGAAATGTGATATTCATTTCTCTAAGGTTGTTCTTGACATCATCACATCATCTTCTATGTGGCCTTTTCCTTGCCCTGCATTCAATATATTTCTTCAATGTGGCTTTTTATGGCAGTTTGTACCAGGGCTTTCTTGTGAGGTGGTCAAACCATCTGGTCCATTTACTCTTTAATGACATGCGTGCCTGGTTTCAGACATATTCGAATTTCAATTTCCGTATTCGTTATTCTATCTCTCATTAATTAAGAATATTACAAGTGTCTGACCAAAAAAAAAACACACACACACTCACCCACAGAGACAAAACACACACCATCTCAGAAAATTCGTATCACACACACACACCATTCCAGACCAATACAAGTATCACACATACACACACCCACACAAACATATGCACACACTCACACACACACACACACACACACACACACACCATCTCAGAACATCTGGAGTGTCAAACACACACACACACACACGTAAACTCATGCCCAAACTCAGAACATTGGTAGTGTCATACACGCAGACACCACACTCTTACACACCTATACACTGAGAACATCAGCAATGCATACTATCTCAGAACTGTATTCATAATCCATTTTCCACTTGTAGGTATCTCACCTGGGAGAGTTCACAAAGTTGACCAAACTATGAGCTCGGCACTATCAAAAGTAAATTTTGGAAGTAAACAAAATATGTATTTATTTGACTCCCTTACCTGTTTGATATTCTCAATGTGTAAAGAGTATCCGTCATGGAGAGTTGGGTAGCTCTTGACACCATTCGATGCCATCAGATCATCAATAGAAAAGGAATGTTTGATTGTGTGAAATCTACAAGAACAAATTTAACTCTGTCATCTTCTGCTACTGTCACACAATCAAGTACTAGAAATTCAGAACAATGTATTCTGTAAGTGATGTTTATACACGGAAGTCACACACACAATATGTTGCATGATTTATTGCCTGGCATATTTCGCTGCATGGAGTAGCAGAACATATACCAGTATGGGTGGAAAAGAGAGTTAATCAGTCTCCAGGAATCCATGTGCAGTCGACAGGCTATAAAACTCCCTCCTCAGCTATTTCTCAACAACTCATAAACTACGATCATCAATTTAACACAGAAAAAGCGTTTTGTATACTGCACTTGACGAAAAGTTTCTCAAATATAGTTAGGCGCAGAGTCGTGCGTGAATGATTAGAAATAGAGTAGATTTTCTTAGTATGATGCAGGTCTTCAAAATGCCAACATTTAATGATGAAAGTCTTAAATATGCAGTCCCTCCTTCGCTGCTTATGCCGTGTCACAGTCTCACATAAGGGTGGTACCAACATAAAATTAAGAGAGAGTGGAGAAGGGATAGAACTCCAGCTAAAGGGAAAGAACCGAGTCACTCGAAGGCTCGAATAATCCAGAGCCTTCTCGAAGGACCGGTCAGTGTGTCCACAGCCCCGTGGACACCGATGGGGCCCGCCGATTGCGGGGTCCACGAGAAACTCGGAGAGAGTTACCACCCGTGTCGGATTGCGACACGTGTGGAAAGGCAGACACGGACTGGACATCGAGGAAGCAACAGGGCTTACCTTAAGGGGGACTTGATAGCTTAAAACCCAAGTGTATTTAGGGGTCTTATGCATATGTTAGATAGCTGATAGAGTAGTTGTAATAATCATGTTTATTGTAAACTCCTGTTATACGCAACTTGCAGATTGCTGGCTTGCGAAAACTCTCTTCGCCAGCTTACTGTAACATAATATAAATAAATGATGTTAGATTGCATATGAACGGAGTTTGTTGCCTGTATGAGCCCGAGTTTCATTCCCCTAGATATCTAGGACGGTGACAGGCTATTTGGGGGCAAGCCGGTTTTGGCAAGAACAAGCTTTACTTTCCAGACAGCTCTTGGTTTTGCCAAGTAAAATATATCAACTTTCATACATGACAAAGTCAAAAACTTTGCAGCTATCATCGTATCATATGTGAATGAGCTATTGTAGTCCCTCTACAAAAATAGTTGAAATTATGATGATGTTCATGAAATTTGACATTGACATGACTGTGACAATTACATTGACAGTTACTAATTTTTTTTTATTCCAACATCAGATTGTTCCGCGAAATATCGTGTGTATGTAACCTGTCCTCCAGCAGTGGCGAGAAAACAGGAAAACCGAACAAGACTACAGTCGAGAAACCAGGAAAAATAAGATGAGTGTCATTTCATGCTCATTATATCCCTAAGCGATACTCATCCATGATTCATTGATGTAACATTTTTCTTTGTATTGATTTTTATATATATGCTAATCTCATAACCAAGTAAACCTGCTCGTGTAAATTTGAATGTAAACATTAAGGGGGATAACCAACTTTTGTACACCCAGACTAATTTCAAAGGGATTTAATTTCAATAAAGTGAACAATAACTAAAATACAAGATGTCAACTTTAGAACAGTGCATTGAATTAGGAATTAGGTTAGGATATACTGACGAAAAACTTTCAGAATGGGCACAAAAGACACATTCAGAAAATATTGCACGAGAAGACAGAGCAACGGAAAGGGAAGAGAAAAAGATGCAAGCAGAAAGAGAAGAGAAAAAGATGCAAGCAGAAAGAGAAGACAAAAAGATGCAGATGCAAATGGAAGCTGAAGAAAAGAAAATGCAACTGCAGGCTCAAGAGAAGAAGATACAAATGGAGCTCGAAGCTGCGACCAAGCAAGCCCAACTAAACGCAGAAACACAGATAAAACTGAAACAAATGGAAATTGACTCCAACTTAGAAATTTCAGTAAACAAAATTAGAAGTAAAGAAGATGAACAAAAATACAACAAATATAAAGGCCTAGTCAAGCCGTTTTGTTCAGGAGATTCAATAAGCGCATACTTAGAGAACTTCGAGTGTTTGATGACTTACCATAACGTCGCAAAAGTCGACTGGTCATTTATTCTGATGAGAAATTTAGCATTAGAGCCCTTAAAAGTGATAGAGACAGTTCCACAAGACATGAGGAAAGATTACGACTATTTAAAACAAAGAATACTACAACATTTTTCACTAGATACAGCAGGCTATCAACTACAGTTCTCAAAATTAACCCCATTACCTAACCAAACTTTCATAGACTACGTGTCTACAGTCCAAGATATTTGTACAAAATGGATAACCTCAGCAAAAACAAATAACAACCATGATAAACTGAAGGAGCTAATTATAATTGATAAAATTATTAGCACAATACCTACACCTTTTTCTAAATTTCTAAGGCAAAATGATTGTAAAACTATCCAAGAAATAGAAACTAAGGGGAGCGCATATTTTACAGCGAACCGCGATATTTTTCAGTTAAATATGAGCCAAAATGAAACAGCAGCGGTTACAAACACCAAATATTCAAAACCAAATGAAAATAGGTTCAAACAACGCTCTAAGTTCACAAAACCAGTCATGTGTCAGTATTGTCATCTGACACACGAACAGTACGCGATGTGTGACAAATCACCAAATTATCCACATCATCTTCAAATGATAGTGGAAAACAAAAGAACAAAAGGAACACATATCAGAGAGCGGTTAAATGTTATTTTTGTTCGAGTTATGGGCATTATTCAGGACGCTGCGACGGACGAAAGATGATGAAGCAGGCCAATGCCGCATTAATAGACACATCTTCAGATGAAGAAACTGAACAACAGAACGAATGCGACATCCAGAATGAAAATGCGAGTGAGTTAGGTAATGCAGTAGAAATCATTAACACCATCACTGATAACACATGTAACACCTGCAGAAAATTTCAGCTTGATACAACTTTGTTATGCGGCCACACAATCCCAGTGTCTAACGAAATGGCCAACGCAGCCTTAACATCAACAGGAAAGTTAAAGTTTGCGACAGGTTTTGTTAATAACAAACAATGTACACTAATACGAGATAGCGGGGCGACTCTTTGTGGAATTAAAAGAACATTAGTTAATGACAAAGACCTCACACACAAATACGTAACGTGTCGCACATTTGCAGGCACTATCGAAAGATACCCCCTAGCACTTGCCGAAATTCGGACACCTTTTATATCAGGACAAGTGCTATGCGCAGTACTAGAAAATCCTGCCGCTGAAATTATCCTTGGGATCTTCCTAACATAAGATCTTGCTCTGAAAAAGAAATCAGAGAATAGGAACAGAAAAACTGTATCCAAAAACCGAACAGCGATTCCAAAATGAAAAACCACGCGTGTATGTCTCAAACTGCCAAAAGCACAAGGGAGACAACCGATAACGGAATTCGAAACGAATTCACAGAGGTGCAGAATACAGGGGCGGTTGAATCTTTCAATGACACCATCAAATTAACACCTCAAACTGAGGACGCCATCGATCCACAAAATATTGAGCCTGTAAATGTGCAACAACATACACAATACGCTAATATAGTGACAAGACAAATGACACACAAAACCCACAACGACCAACTTCAGGAGTCGCTACAAATCATTTCACCCAATATTACCACCACCAAGTTTATAGAAGAACAAAAAGCAGATCCAACCCTTTCGCAATACTTTCGACTAGTAGGATTAAAGCGAAAATTGACGAAAAACGCTTCTTGGACATTTAGACTAAATAACAATATTCTAACGAGATTATATACCAGAGATCAAACCACGATACAGCAAGTGGTTCTACCTCAGTCACATCGTGAGAAAGTGCTACATATAGCCCATGACTCACCTTTCGGAGGTAATATGGGTTATGAAAAAACCAGGGCCAGAGTCCTGAGCCAATTTTATTGGCCTAAATTTTGCCAAGACATAAAAACCCATTGTAAATCATGTGATATCTGTCAAAAACTAATTAAGAAAGGTAAAAACCCTACGGCAGAAATTCACTTACGGTACCGCCTGATGCGGCCACCTCTCTGTATCATAGCACGGCAGGTGGAGAGGCGTTAGCAGTTATGCGTTTCAGCCAGTTTTGTGTAAACAGAAAAAAAGTTCGCTTCCAATTTGAGATTACGGTGAGGATAACAAATGCTCCATATTTGTACAATACCTATGAATCTGTGTTAACAGTATTTCATCCACAGTATTATTCATGTATTTATCACCTGACGAGATGCAGCCACATATGCCAGGCAATAAATCGTGTAACATATTATTTGCGAATTCTGTGTTCAAAACCAAGTGCTAGTCTTTTAACTGATTCAGTGCCAAGCAAAAAGTGGGTTTGGCCCAAGCAGAAAGTGATGGCAGAAAATGGGAAGTAGGGGTGTCTCATAATAATGATCTAACAATTGTTAAAATGGTAGAAAATATATTGTATTATATATCAAATTAAAGGAAATTGGACAAGGAACAACACGTTGGTATTGCTACTGTTGCTATAGGTTAGAAATATAATAACAATATTAGCAGATGTTGTAAAAATAAAATTGAAGACGGGGGTATGATCTATCATGAAAATCGCCACCTACAATAATCACTAAACATTGTAAAATCTTCAAAGTTCCTAATAGCCATGGCAGACATGAATGCCGAGGTTGGACAAATCAAATATAAGCAAACTGTAGGACAACGAGATATGGGAACCAGAACGACAGAGCAAACCGGCTGATACATTTAGTGGAGAGAACCAGGGTATTATTTGTAGACATTTTTCCAACATGTCCCTAGGAAATTGTTTACGTGGAAAACCATTGGAGATGGAAGGAGAAACAAAATGTGCCACATTATGATCAGAAAAATATTTAAATCAATGTTTCAAATGCCACGACTGGTGCTGATATCAACTGTGACCACAAACCTGTAGTTATAAAATTACAAATAAAACTTTAAAATACAGGAATACGGACACCAAGGTCGCATCAGATAGATATATCAGCACTGAAAGAACCAGACTCACGTCAGCTATATATGGTGGAAGTAACACATTGATATGACAGGCCAAACGCTGAAAGTATGACATTACCAGCGCAGTTTGCTATCAACTTCGCTTGCTCGCATGACACATATTCTAATGTTTATATTTAATGAGATGACTTGACCTACATTAACCTGATCATATTTAACCGTAACACCAGCATTAACGTACTTCAGAAAAGATAAGGCATTTTCTTCACGACTCCAGTATTCAAGGCTCTTCATATTTTTCTTAAATTTCTTCGCAAAGGCACGAAGATCTGGGGCGAAGAATGTGTAGCTTGAATTTACCACATCAAGTATGTTGTTGGAATCACTCGCAGCCTGAGGAAAGAATACAACATATGCATGGCTTCTATCTACCACATCTAGTATGTTGTTGGAATCATTCACAAGTTGAGGAAAGAAAACAAAACATGTATTACTTGTATCTACCACATCTAGTATGTTGTTGGAATCATTCACAGTCTGAGGAAAGAACGCAACAAATATATGTCTTACATCCACCACATCTAGTATGTTGTTGGAATCATTCGCAATCTGAGGAAAGAACGCAACACATGTATGGCTCACACATATCACATCTAGTATATTGGCATTATTCACAATCTGAGGAATAAACACAACATATTTATGGCTTGTATCTACCACATCTAGTATGTTGTTGGAATAATTCACAATCTGAGGAAAGACCACTAATCATGTATGGCTTGTATCTACCACATCTATTATGTTGTTGGAATCATTCGCAATCTGAGGAAAGAAAACAACACATTTATGGCTTGTATCTACCACATCTAGTATGCTTTTGGAATTATTCACAGTTGCTAAGCAATATCCTGTGACCTCCCTAAGTAACATTAAGGTGACGTAATCCTATCAACACCAAAGAAGGTCACGTAATTTCCTGTCTAGATTCCATATCATGTGCTTACTTACTTGTGTTCGTTGGCTTGAGCTCCAACGCGAAGTCCTATATGTCGGATGAAGGCATCCTGTTGTCCAACATCAGTGTGATGTCATGCAGGACCTGAGGTTTGCGTGAGTATCCATTGTCCCATGTCTGGCTTATTGATGTGCAGACTGGTGGTTCCTCGCCGTACAGGCAGACACTCTCCGACTTCGGAGGAATCGGCGATCCTACTGACTTTAGCCAAGACCCCAAAGGGACCTGTTGCCCAGGACGCTCGACGAGGACGTGTCAATAGGTCTTGGCCAGTATATAACCCGGCCCTGGTGCTTTGGAAACACCTCTGCGTCCTCCATATCATGTCAATCAATAAATGTGATGGGCAGAATAAGGGATAGCCTGTTGCTATCTGTCTCCATCTAAGTAGCCGCTGGGAGTAACAGTTATTTCTTGTGAAGAATAAGGGTAAGAAATCTTGATTGACAGTATGTGATGTTTTTGAAGGCCATGTGCATGGTGTCCATAAGTTATTTTCAGAGCCAAACACAAGTAGGTTTGCACTAAATATGGTGTGCAATCAAATTCACATGTAGCATAATGTAAATGTCCATTCATTCCAATTGCGGAAGATACCATGAAACAAAACAAGCAACACGGTGACCCAAGTATGTCCAAATAGAGGTCCCGTGTGGCGATATATTATAAATAAGGATATCTTAGATTTTTAAGAGCATGCATCTTTCCCATTGCAACATACGCTTTTGAGACCAGGATACTTACTAAACAAGCTGAACAGCGTATAAATGCCTTTGAAAATAAATGTTATAGACGAGTTCAAAGAATATCTTGGGTAAAGAAAAGAACAAAAGCATCCATACTTCAAGAGCTGAATATTGAAGAAGGTTTGCTATTAAAGACAACAAAACAAAGAAAATTGAAATATTTTGGTCACTTGAAAACGTCACGAAAATTTGGAGAGAACGATAATGGAGGGATATATGCCTGGGAAGAGAGGAAGAGGAAGGCCAAAGAGAAGATGGGTGCAGGATGTGGCGGATGATCTCCAGATGAGTGTATCAGACGCGGGACATCTTGCTTATGATCGAGAGATTTTCCGGAAGGTTGTTATGGGAGCGAGGTTCAGCAAAGGACATGTTACTGAATGAATGAATGTGCTTTGAAACAATTAAAATAAATGTAAACCATACAGTAAACTGTTATGTTTCGCATGGTTTCCATGAGAGCATGTGCATCTATTAGCTTCTCCTCTATGCTTATATATATATATATATATATATATATATATATATATATATATATATATATATATATATATATATATATATATATATAATTTTAGATGTACACAGACTTTAGTTACAGCTAGCTTTGTGTAGTGATTAGGTGTTGCTTGTAAGAATGTTATCGATGCCAGGAACAGCCACATGTGAGAATGCAGTAATACTTTCATCGATGCCAGGAACAGCTACACGTGAGAATGTAGTAATACTTTTATCGATGCAAGGAACAGCCACATGTGAGAATGTAGTAATACTATTATCGATGCAAGGAACAGCCACATGTGAGAATGTAGTAATACTTTTATCGATGCCAGGAACAGCCACGTGTCGTTGATGAACATGACATTCTAGATTCATACATTGTGTATGAATATTCTATAACAGCATAATCATAGGAGCACAGTGGTCTTTCCTTCTAGTATAATTGAATAATTATTACTAGACTCTTGAGTATATTTAGCTTATCATTATGAGTGGCGTGAACGAAAAAATTGATGTTTTAGTTTGGCGTCAGGTATCAGCGGCGACAGCAACTATATGACAATGCCATGTGTATAGTCTATCCTGAAACCTAACCTACAAGAGGTTGTTCTTTCTTCTCCTAGCTCGGCTGTGCCGCTATAAGACCCCTAGCGTGTGGACTGTAGAAATATTGACTATATGGGATATCTGTCTGGAATTATGTCAAGTTACGAAAACGTCATGTCACAATGGATAAATAAGTCCACAATTACAACGTAATAAATTATAACATTTGTCATTGTGCCGCCTGCATATTCAGAAGTGGACTGTAAACTCCGTGCAGACATTGTAGGACATACTAGAAATGCCTAGCTCACCAATACAAATATTATGACCACCGACTGGAGGAATAATGTCGAGTAAACCACACTAGAAGAACCAGAGACTGCTAATTCCAAACAATATACATATTTTCTTGACTTTTGCTGCTCCACCAGTCTCATATCTATTGTGATGACTCTTCCTATATTTTCCACTTATTAACGAGCCAGTAATATTTAGAGACCGTCGGTCTGTTCAACTATAGTGACGTCTTTCTGCGTAGTCTTCCATTATTTACAGTCCTGCTACACACACGAATCAGGGCATCTTCTCCCACACTGCCACCCACAACTGACGTAAAGGATGAATCCCATGAGATTCTTGCAGCTACCATTGAAAACATACCTAGTCACCAGTCACGTGTTATCAGAGGCTTTAATGTCAGGGTGATAGCAAGTGGCAATTCCTAGCAAACATAACAGTTAAGATTTTGAGCCGGAAGGTTTAATGCAAAATGGCCAGCGGTTTCTTGAATACTGCTTCTATAATGACCTGTGTGTAACCAAATCCTAGTTTAGGCTATGATCCAACATAAAGTGTCGTGAGACTCCAACGTACCAAACATTTGCATCAGATTGGCATTCTCTATGGGCAGATGGCAAACGGTAATAGAACAACTGGACGTCCTCAGTTACGATTCCTAGATACGTGTTCAAAATGTTGGGCATAGGACAGAAGGCAACCTGAAAGAAAAGAGCTTCCGGCCATTATTTGTGAGGATGCACTGTAAGGAATCTTCTGGTTCTTGAACTCTTACAGGGACACTACTAAATCACGAACCCACCAGAGAGAACGCCAGAGTGTGTGACTGGAGGATATCTGTAAACTGAACGCATCATACCATACACAGATATGACTGAGGTTTGCAGGTGGTATGCTTGGACCTATAAACTGACTTTCATTAGACCGTTCAGTTTTGCTAGTGTTGAATCAATTTACTGATAATCATCAGATCTCTCATGTGTGTTAATGTTGAATCAATGTATTCACAATAATCATATCTTTGGGCTGTGTTGGTGTTGTTTAATGTACTGACCTTCCTCATATTTATTTTTTTCTTCAATTTGCTACTCGTATATATATATATATATATATATATATATATATATATATATATATATATATATATATATATATATTGTCTTACATTCATCAGATCTCTCACTCTCATCTATGTCTATGTTTCATCTGTTTACTCACTTTTCGCACATTTCACTACTATGTTAATGTTTAATCTATTTACTGACCTTTCTCAGATCTTTCGACAATGTTAATTGTTAATCTATTCACTGACCTTCATTATTCGAATGAGACTAGCCAGTTTTGGGTGTTCCATAACCTCTTCTGCTATCGTCCTTCGCCTACATGTGTCACCATCAACTTCCATAAAATCAGGACAAGTACAGTTTCTTTCACCTTCTTTTGTGAATGCGCACTTTGCCTAAGAGAAAATGCACAATACATATAAAAAAAATCGTGCATGTCACATAATCATATGTCACATAATCTTACATGTCGAATAATCTTACATGTCGAATAATCATATATAATAGTTGGACAAAAATGTTGACTTCTCGTCCTTGCCTTGTGGATGTAACTTACAAGTAAGAACCTCTGAAGTCGAAGTGGGTTCGCCTGATGGCGAGGGACACTGGTAATAGGGAAAGATAATCCACAAGCACAAATCAGTTAGTAGCACGCGGTGGACTACGCTTGAGTTCAAGAATCATACATGTCACAAAATCATATATGTCACACAATCATACATGTCACACAATCATACATGTCACACAATCATACATGTCACACAATCATACATGTCACACAATCATACATGTCACACAATCATACATGTCACATAGTCAAACATATTACATGACCATCAAGTCACACAATCATTTATGTCACATAGTCATACATATTACATGACCATCAAGTCACACAATCATACATGTCACATAGTCATACATATTACATGACCATCAAGTCACACAATCATATATGTCACATAGTCATACATATGACATGACCATCAAGTCACACAATCATATATGTCACATAGTCATACATATTACATGACCATCAAGTCACACAATCATATATGTCACATAGTCATACATATTACATGACCATCAAGTCACATAATCATATATGTCACATAGTCATACATATTACATGACCATCAAGTCACCCAATCATATATGTCACATGGTCATACATATGACATGACCATCAAGTCACATAATCATATATGTCACATAGTCATACATATGACATGACCATCAAGTCACACAATCATATATGTCACACAGTCATACATATTACATGACCATCAAGTCACACAATCATATATGTCACATAGTCATACATATTACATGACCACCAAGTCACACAATCATACATGTCACATAGTCATACATATTACATGACCATCAAGTCACATAATCATTATGTCACATAGCCATACATATTACATGACCATCAAGTCACACAATCATACATGTCACATAGTCATACATATTGCATGACCATCAAGTCACATAATCATATATGTCACATAGTCATACATATTACATGACCATCAAGTCACACTATCATATATGTCACATAGTCATTCATATTACATGACCATCAAGTCACACAATCATATATGTCACATAGTCATACATATTACATGACCATCAAGTCACACAATCATATATGTCACATAGTCATACAAATTACATGACCATCAAGTCACACAATCATATGTGTCACACAGTCATAATAATATTACATGACCATCAAGTCACCCAATCATATATGTCACATAGTCATACATATGACATGACCATCAAGTCACATAATCATATATGTCACATAGTCATACATATGACTTGACCATCAAGTCACACAATCATATATGTCACACAGTCATACATATTACATGACCATCAAGTCACACAATCATATATGTCACATAGTCATACATATTACATGACCACCAAGTCACACAATCATACATGTCACATAGTCATACATATTACATGACCATCAAGTCACACAATCATATACGTCACACAGTCATAATAATATTACATGACCATCAAGTCACCCAATCATATATGTCACATAGTCATACATATGACATGACCATCAAGTCACACAATCATATATGTCACATAGTCATACATATTACATGACCACCAAGTCACACAATCATACATGTCACATAGTCATACATATTACATGACCACCAAGTCACACAATCATACATGTCACATAGTCATACATATTACATGACCACCAAGTCACACAATCATACATGTCACATAGTCATACATATTACATGACCACCAAGTCACACAATCATATATCTCACATAGTCATACATATTACATGACCACCAAGTCACACAATCATACATGTCACAGAACAAATATCTGATTCACTGGCTTAACCAGAATCAACATCTTCGCGCTTGGGACACACCAAGATGTGCACTGTTCCTAGAAAGAAGTATGAAGTATATGCCACACTGTCTAAAAATGTCAATATTCTAAGATACACCAATGACGCAGTTTTAATAGTCGTCTGATTGTAGACTGCAAACCATTTTAGACAAGGTGGAGTTGGTAGCGAACATAAGGGAGGAATTACCATTTAAACGTTAGTAAAACTAAATGCTTAGAACTCTGCAAGAAAGTACAACGCAAAGCGCTCTCTGCACAGTAAATGTATAGGCATCATTTAGGCACTAGGCTACAAAGTAACATCAGCGCGATGCTGTGGCACAGAAGGAATGAAAGGAATCGCCCCATCCAAAGATCTGTCACTAACATATGCAACATCACAAGCGACAGAATCGTCATGACGTCTACAAAAATATCGCTCACTGGAAAGTTGTGTGTACTGTTCTTATGGGGGGATTCGAATGGTGGACAGTGAGTAATTGAATAGTCAGGAAATTGACGGGAGCGAAGATGCAGTTGTTGAGAGAATGTTGAGATTAAAATGGACAGAGAAGAAAACATATGCTGTGGTAATGAGAGCTATAGGTGTGACAAGACCAGTCATCAAAACCACATAGAAAATACTTTATGGGGTTTATCAACAGAAGGGATGGAAACGAGAAATTAATCTGATGTGCAGTAAAAGTATGAAGAAGGGGCAACGGAAAACAGGAGAGCTTAAATAATTCGGCCACACATATTATAAGCGACATCAACTTCAGCAAATATCGATTCACAGAGTCGATTGGAGCCATGGCCACTGATGTCTGCTCCAGATAGCACGTCCAAAGAAGAATGCCGTCATATAATCATATGTGTCAATAAACATGGGCATGTCTTTATTGAATATATTTCTGTATAGTAATTTAAAAAAGAAAGTAAAATATTTCATAAACAACATCAAGACATAGAGACTGAAATACCCCGGCCGTTGTAAAGGTGACTGTGGTTTAGACAGAACAATGATGGAAGTCGCGGCTCCTTGAATGTGACAGTGGTTTAGACAGAACAATGATGGAAGGCGCGGCTCCTGGAATGTGACAGTGGTTTAGACAGAACAATGATGGAAGGCGCGGCTCCTGGACAGAACAATGATGGAAGGCGCGGCTCCTGGAATGTGACAGTGGTTTAGACAGAACAATGATGGAAGGCGCGGCTCCTGGAATGTGACAGTGGTTTAGACAGAACAATGATGGAAGTCGCGGCTCCTTGAATGTGACAGTGGTTTAGACAGAACAATGATTGAAGTCGCGGCTCCTTGAATGTGACAGTGGTTTAGACAGAACAATGATGGAAGGCGCGGCTCCTGGAATGTGACAGTGGTTTAGACAGAACAATGATGGAAGGCGCGGCTCCTGGAATGTGACAGTGGTTTAGACAGAACAATGATGGAAGGCATGGCTCCTGGAATGTGACAGTGGTTTAGACAGAACAATGATGGAAGGCGCGGCTCCTGGAAGAACAGGCTGGACGTAACTGGGGCGACAGGAAGCTGCTACATGATGATGGTGAATGAGTGGCAAGCATGTTACAGTTATCTATATGTCATCATGTCTCTGTTATCTGTCTGTCATCATGTCACTGTTATCTATCTGTCATCATGTCACTGTTATATATCTGTCATCATGTCACTGTTATATATCTGTCATCATGTCACTGTTATTTGTCTGTCATCATGTCACTGTTATCTGTCTGTCTTCATGTCACTGTTATCTATCTGTCAACATGTCACTGTTATCTATCTGTCAACATGTCACTGTTATCTATCTGTCATCTTGTCACTGTTATCTATATGTCATCATGTCACTGTTATCTGTCTGTCATCTTGTCACTGCTATATATCTGTCATCATGTCACTGTTATCTATCTGTCATCTTGTCACTGTTATCTATCTGTCATAATGTCACTGTTATCTATCTGTCATCATGTTACTGTTATCTATCTGTCATCTTGTCACTGTTATCTGTCTGTCATGATTATATTTGTTGCTGCTGATAATGTGCCTCTGTGTTGTCTCATAACAGCTGATTCCCAACTTGCTTGCTGCAGAGACAGATATTTTACAAATGCTGATAACTTAATTATGAAATAGCGGACAGACCAGTTTTATTTAAATTGCAATGTATTTATGATCCACAGCATAAGGCTGGGCAAACATAAAGAACTGGGGATTGGTTCACTACTGGCAAACAAATTAAAGAATTTAGGATTGGTTCACTTTTGGCAAACAACTTAAAGAACGAACTGGAGATTGGTTCAATTCTAATAAACAAGTTGAATAACTGGGAATTAGTTCTCTTCGGGTAAACATATGTAAGATCTGGGGATTGATTCACTTTGGGTAAACAAATTGAAGACCTGGGGATTGATTCACTTCGGGTAAACAACTTGAAGAACTGGGTATTGGTTCACTTCGGATAAACAGCCTGAAGAACTGGGGTGTCTCACAGACTAATGTCAGACCAGGATGGCCCACAGAATAGTGTCTACCCAGGATATCCCACAGATTAGTGTCTTCACAGGATGTTCCACTGATTAGTGTCTCAACAGGATGTTCCACTGATTAGTGTCTGCCCAGGTTGTCCCACAGATTAGTGTCTACCTAGGATATCCCATAGATTGGTGTCTACCCAGGATGTTCCACTGATTAGCGTCTGCCCAGGATGATCCACTGATTAGTGTCTGCCTAGGATGTTCCACATATTAGTGTCTGCCCAGGATGTTCCACTGATTAGTGTCTGCCCAGTATGTCCCACTGATTAGTGTCTGCCCAGGATGTTCCACTGATTAGTGTCTGCTCAGAATGTTCCACTGATTAGTGTTTGCCCGGGGTTCAAGCATAGATTGCAATCTTCGACCCTGTAACATCAGCCAATCTACATCCTAGTGATGGATCCAACATGATAAATCATAACAAAAATACGGCAATATTTCATGTACATTCTTGCACGTCTGAACCCACCCATCTTTAACTTGCCATGAATATTTAGTCAGCTATTTACTTGCCATACTCATTGATACAAAATTCTTTGATGAACGTAATCATTGATATAGTCTCTTGTACTTAGAGTATTTATTGGTTAAGTATGCTATAGGTATTAAAATCACTGATGGCGTCAATGGTAAGTACAGTCAACATTGTGAAACGTGTATTTACGAATTACTGGATAAATTCTAACATACTTACCTTAATCTGTGGGTGCTTTGTGGTAAAAACTGACTGATCTTTAATGAGGTCCTTGGCGGTTTCCTGCAGTTAGAAGATAGAAGATGGTGACTGAAGAGTATGACGTTTTACATAAAGGCAGACAATCGTGGAGAGACACGTTGGCATGTATATAAGGTTAAACGGTCATGTAAGCAGAAACGTTATTTAGCAAACACAAGGACACATTAGTGATTACTGACACCTCAGACAGACACACAGACAGGCAGACAGAGCCAGGCAGATGAAAACGAAGCCACACTCAGCATTGGTTTAAGCAAGGCTTTTTAGGCCAGGCAGTGTCATGTCATATACTCGTAGATAAACAGGGAGCTGCTGTGGTGCAGTGGCAAGCATGATTGCCTGTCGGCCAGATGATCATGTGTTCGAATCCCATTGGGAGCGGATATTAGTTTCACTGACCTAAGCTCCCAGGTTGACCCGACCTAAAATTAGTACCAGGACTGTTCTGGGAAGTAAAGGCGGTTGGTGTGATATTGACCGCATCAGCCACCGAGTGCCGGTTGGTCAACAGTATGGGTCTAGCACCATATAACCAACAGACCTCAGGGCGAGAAAGGTTTCCCTTTACTGTAGCTTGTACACGGCCAAAATTGTCCAGACATTATTGTTCACAACACATCAGTCAACAGTTGTCACAATCAATGACACTATCAGATCGCCGTTTTCTTGTAAGAACAACACATAGAAATAATTATTAATGGTAAATACAAGTAAAGGGCCGTGCTTCATGCAGTAAGACACGTTGGGTATGTGTAAAGGGCCTTGTTTCACGCGGTAAGAAGTATTGTATATTTGTAAATATTAAGTGGCACTGATTAAATATCAGGTTGACGACATTACTACCCAGACATTACACAGAAGTAACAATTGGGGAACGCCTTGAAGTCTCTAAGACAGTTCATAAATAAACATACATGTATTGTTTTCCGCTCTAGAAAGGAGAAGAAGCAATTAGATACTAGAGAACGCACTTGACAACATAAACATTGAAAGCTATAGTTACCGACAGTTTCGAATCCCGCTCGGTAATTGTAGCTTTTAACTTTTATGTTGTCTAATGTGTTCTCTAGTCTCTACATCCTTCTTCTCCTTCCATAAACGCCAAACAATACATGCATGTTTATTTATAAAATAACGAGGTTATAATTGCACGAGGCAGTAATACGTTTAGCACTACTCACTCATATCATACAACGCTGATCACAATTTGAGCAGTGCTCTTTCATATAATCACACCTTGATAACAATTGGAGCACTGTCTTCCCATGAAATCACATTTTGATAACAATTAGAGCACTTTCCTCTCATGAAGAATGATTGGCAGTCAAGTCACTGTTATCTATCTGTCATCATTATATTTGTGACTGCCGATCATGTACCTCTGTGTTGTCTCAGAACAGCTGATTCTCTCTCTACCTGTTTGCTGCAGAAAATGATATTTTACAAATGCTGATAGCATAATGATGAAATATCGGACAATATTTTGAACAAAGGACACACCCCATTTTTTTTTAATTGTAATATATTTATGATCCACGGCATAAGGCTGGACAAACATGACGAACTGGAGATTGGTTCAATTCTGGAAAACAAATTGAAGAACTTATGATTGGTTCACTTCTGGCAAACAACTTAAAGAACGAACTGGAGATTGGTTCGAATAAACAAATTGAAGAACTAGGGATTAGTTCTCCTAGGGTAAACAAATTGAAGAACTGGGGATTGATTCACTTCGGGTAGAAAAACTTGAAGAACTGGGTATTGGTTCACTTCGGGTAAACAGCCTGAAGAACTCGGGATGTCTAACAGACTGATGTCAAACAAGAATATTCAACTGATTAGTGTCTGTCCAGGATATTCCACAGATTAGTCTCTGCTCAGAATGTTCCACAGATTAGCGTCTGCTCAGGATATTCCACTGATTAGTCTCTGCTCAGAATGTTCCACAGATTAGTGTCTATCCATGATGTCAAGCATAGATTGCAATCTTCGACCCTGTAACATCAGCTAATCTACATCCCAGTGATGGATCCAACATGATAAATCATAACAAACACGGCAACATTTCATATACTTCCTTACACGTCTGCACCCACCCACCTGTTACTTGCCATGAATATTTAGTCAACTACTTGCCAAACACATTGATACAAAATTCTTTGATGAACCTAATCATCGATATAGTCTCTTGTACTTAGAGTAATCATTGGTTAAGTATGCTATAGGTATTAAAATCACTGATGGAGTCGATGGTACGCACAGTCAACATTGTGAAAAGTGTATTTACGAATTACTGGATAAATTATAACATACTTACCTTAATCTGTGGGTGCTTTGTGCTAACATCTGGCTGATCTTTAATGAGGTCCTTGGCAGTTTCCTGCAGGTAAAAGATAGAAGATGGTGACTGAAGTATGACGTTTTACATAAAGGCAGACAATCGTGGAGAGACACGTTGGCATGTATATAAGGTTAAACGGTCATGTAAGCAGAAACGTTATTTAGCGAACACAAGGATACATTAGTGATTACTTACACCTCAGGTAGACACACAGACAGGCAGACAGTTAGGCAGATGAAAACGATGCCACACTCAGCATTCGTTTAAGTAAGGCTTTTTAGGCCGGACACTGTCATGTCATATACTCGTAGATAAACAGGGAGCTGCTGTGGTGCAGTGGCAAGCATGATTGCCTGTCGGCCAGATGATCATGTGTTCGAATCCCATTGGGGGGCGGACATTAGTTTCACTGCCCTAAGCTCCCAGGTTGACCCGACCTAACATTAGTACCAGGACTTGTCTGGGAAGTAAAGGCGGTTGGTGTGATATTGACCGCATCAGCCATTGAGTGCCGTTTGGACAACAGTATAAGTATAGCACCATATATCCAACAGGCACCAGGACGTGAAAAGGGACCCTTTACTGTAGCTTGTACACGGCCAATACTGTCCAGACATTGAAGTTCACAACACATCAGTCAACAGTTGTCACAATCAAGGACACGGTCAGATCGCCGTTTTCTTGTAGGAACTACTCGTAGAAATAATTATTAATGGTAAATACAAATAAAGAGCCCTGCTACATGCGGTAAGATGTATTTGGGTATTTGTAAAGGGCCTTGTTACACGCCGTAAGAAGTATTGCTTATTTGTAAAGATTAAGTGGCACTGATTAAATACTTTACTACCAAGGCATTACACAGAAATATTAATTGGGGAATGCCTTTAAGCCTCTAAGACAGTTCATAACTAAAACATACATGTATTGTTTTGAGCTCATGGAAGGAGAAGAAGCATTTAGATACTAGAGAACGCACTTGACAACATAAACATTGAAAACTATAGTTACCAACAGGTGAGAGGTCATGCTTATTTATAAAATAACGAGGTTATAATTGCACGAGGCAGTAATACGTTTAGCACTACTCACTCATATGATACAACGCTGATAACAATTAGATCAGTGCTCTCTCATATAATCCGAAGTAGATAACAATCAGAGCTCGGCCCTCTCATTGAATCACAATTTGATAAAATTTGAACACTGTCCTTCCGTGGAATTACACTTTGATAACAATTAGAGCACTGCCCTCTCATAGAATCAAACTTTGATACTAATTAGAGCCTGGTCTCTCATATAATCACTCATTGGTAAAAGTTAGAGGTATGCCATCACATATAATCACACATTGATAACAATTAGAGCTCAGCCATCGCCTGGAATCACACATTGATAACAATTAGAGCACTGCCCTCTCATGTGATCATACTTTGATAACAATTAGAGCACTGTCTTTCCATGAAATCACACTTTGATAACGATTAGAGAACTGCCTTTCCATGGAATCACAGTTTGATAGTACGCAAGATTAATTTATTATAGTTTTACAACGCTGATGTGAACACGTCTTACGCTGCCGCTTGTACACACGAATGTTACACATCAACGCTCGGAATCATCAAAGTGGACACCAGAGGTGGCATTCTAAAAGATAAAACTAATTGCTTGTGCTCGTCTTCATTTAGATATTTCTGTCAGGTGTTCGTGTTGTAAAGTTTTAGGGAAACGCGTTACAAATAGACCAGACAAATAAGGACATTACAATTGTAAGAAGAATGCAGTTTTGTATTTGTAAAGTAAACGTTAAACGATTTTCTTTTTACGCTCGCTCGCTTTGAACTCAAGCGTAATCCATACACGCTAATTCTATTACTGCTGGACTGAATTTTGCGTGCGCATTAGCTGTCCCTAATAACAATGTATCTCGCCATCAAGCGAACCCTCTTCGGCGTCAGAGCTACTTGTACTAGGTTAGATTTCCTATCAGCAAGTCTTGGTCATCTCATGTCATCTCATGTGGCCGGAAACTAAATGTATGAAAACATTTTATTGGTGCAATGACTAGAAAGTTTGCCTTTCGACCGTGTGATCGTGTTTTTCAATCCCAGTCAAGATGTTTCTTTCCTATTTAAATCTGACTTTGCGTGTGCATTTTATCTCTTTAAAGCAAACATAAAGAGTTCGTGTTAAATTTGAAATTGTTATGGGGATACCAAATGCTCAACATTTCAACAATACCCGTAATTTTGTATTTTAAATGACTCTGCCTAAGTATTATTCATGTATTAATTTAATATATGTGATATGTACACCAAATACCCCTAACGAGTTGTGGTGAAATAAGCCAGGCAATGAATCCTGCAATATATTGTTGGTGGCTTTCGTGTTTAGAATCTAGTTATAGTCGAGTTATATTTGAACCTAACTGTCATTTGGCAATGATTCCACTCGTTAGACATTAAAACCCATTTGTCAGATGGGTAGAGTAGATCTTTGATTGACATCATTGACCAAAGATGTGTGCTGGGCTGATGCGTTAAACGGTTTTGCATATCCTTTACAGGACATCGCTGTCAACATCAGCATCTTTCAGCTGATTGTTGATTTCTTTGGCAAGATTACGCACAGTAGTTTGCATTGCTTTCTGAGCGACCGGCTCTATACTCTCATAAGTCATTGGCGCGACTCGAACCGCTTCCAATTCTCGTGCGCTCACGTCAACCACGAGAGTATTCGGGGTTACAGAGAAAGCTGCTAACCTCTCGACCAAGGAGACCGGCGGGCTGATGAGTGCCTCAGGCAATTTTAATTTCTTGGTGTCTGGTCACTGATTAATATGGTCACCAATTCCTAGCTTCTCTATCAATTCGGTTCAGGCCTGTAATGGCCATGTTTCCGTGGTGTAGGTCAAGGACATATGGCAGAAAAAGTTCCGTAAAAACTTCATAGCCCTCTGGTGCCCCAGGTGAGACACAGGATCTGTATTTAACGCAACAGACATCTCCACATCGCATTACTCGTAGAAGTGTAATGTTTAGTAACGGCTATAGTATAGAAACATATGTCTCGTGACTTTAATTTACGTGATAATCTTGAATAGTCTTTATGAAAAGTATAATAGCCTACCGTAGTTTTATTTCTCTCACACACTTTTCCAACCCATGTGTAGCCTTCATTACAAGAACACCTGTAGATGAAATAATATTAGACACCGGAGGTCAAATAAAATGTTTCAAACATAAGTGTAGATTAAATAAAACTAGATTGACCAGGTCAAGCGCAATGTTTCAAACAATACTCAGCTTATTCCTCTTGTACGTTAAGATGTCAAGGTGGGGCATAAACATCGGGAGAGTGCCCGCTTATAAGCTTCATATATCGAGATTCCCAGGGATTTTGTTATTCTTGCTGTCCATCGTATGCACGATCGGCTGCTATTCTGGTTCCTTTTGGTCTGTATACCATTGCTTATTGTGGTAAAATGTTAGTTATATGGCCGAAACGTTTAACTTGCTGTTTTCTAATGAAATAGCGCAGCTATAACCCTCACTTTAGTCCTAATATCTTCCTTTCTTATTTTCTCTCTTCTCGATACATTGGTATTCTTCTCGGGAATCTCATTTACATTGTTGTAATTCTTTTTTCTGTCGTTGTCGAGGTTTGGCATAGAGTTGGTAGGAAGATTGTGTTGTAGAGTGTGTTTTTTAAGTATCTATTGATACGGGTTGGTTCTTTAGTATTGGTGCCATTTATCCCGTGAGTTGGTTTGCTTTATTACATCTATTTTTGATCTCGTCATCTGATTTCCCATTTGATGATATTACACTTCCTAAGTATTTAAAACTCTGTACTTGTTTCAATGGGTATTCTTTTAGGTGAATTGTTTTTTCTTCTTTGGTTATTATGTACAAGAGGTCAAATGTAATGTTTCAAACAAAACGGTATGTGGAATATTAGACACACCAATTCAAATGTAATGTTTCAGATACAAATGTATGTGAAATAATATTAGCCACAGGAGCTAAAATGTAATATTTCAAACACAAATGTAGATGAAGTAAAACAAGACACAGTCCGTGACATGTAATATAAACAAACAACAACAGATGAAATAATAAACACATGTAATAAATTGTAATGTTCCACACAAACAGTTGCAAGTGTGTGTATGTAACATTGCACCAATCAGTAATTTGGGGAGGGGGAGGGGGCAGAGGCTAATAAGTTATACACATGGATAGTTATTTAGACTGACAGACAGACAGGCAAGCAGGCAGACATATAGATAGATAGATAGACGGACAACCACATACACCGACAATAAAATGGACAGGTTGAGGTAAAATGTACCAAGTCTGAGTTCAGTTATGAATGATTGTTTGCTAACATATAATTTGAAGATGTTAATCACACCTCTAATTCTTTGGAAGTGGATATTCATATAGCCTTCTCAAATAAGAGAAGTCTCATGTTCATGCTACAAACATTAAAGATAGCTCGGCAGTGTGGAAGACTAAAGTGTAGTCAAAGCCAGACAAACATTGGGAACACTCTAGGTGGGTATACCTGTAGCTATAAGGCGCTGTGGTCTCACAGACACCATTGGGTCCACAAATACTTGATTGGCACGTGTTCTTGATTGTGCAACCTTTATTGGGGTCTCCTTCGTAAGCATCCTTGCATTGACATTTGTGCTGCATTGTGATATATAACATGAAGTATCTTCAACGTAAATATTACAGACACAATTATTACACTACAGTGGACCAAGAGAAACAGACATTCTAAAACAGTGGTTCTCAACTTTTTTTTTTTGCCCATGCACCCCTTTACACTATGTTCAGAAAGTCATACCAACCCCCCCCCCCCCCCCCTTCGTATTTCCTTCCTATAAATTCTCCCCCTCCCCTACAAAATATACATGAAAATGGAAGGACGAGAAGTACAGAACCGTAAAGTTTGGAGAGAAAAACAATATAAAATAATAGGTTCTCGTATTAACGCTATGTTGAAATAATCTTGTTCCCCACATGGAAACCCTCCCCGGGGGAGGGGGGATGGGGCATTCCCCACCTGTTGAGAACCACTGTCCTAAAAGATATAAACATTTAAGAAAGCCGTCTCGAAATCAGAATCCATGCTTCAGAAACTGAAGTATGTCGGCGACATCAAACTTCCCTTGGGTTTAGAACGAATCGTAGTGAAAGGCCTGCTTACTGTAAGATGGAGCAGGAGCTGTCCAGTACGACAGTGGACACATGAAAATGCACAAGGCAGGCGAGCTATCAATGGATCAAGAGTTCTTCCTGCAGGACGTGAGGCCATTAACGATCTGTAAAGTTCTTGCTGTACTATATCATTAAATAAGTAAAGAACGCTTTTGATCTTATACATGTATAAACCATTCGGCACTGGGAGAGTGATGTGGTCGGTATAGAGCCGGTGGTCATTACTTGCCGAGACAGATTGTGATGTGGGCGATGTGGGCGATATAGTATCGGCAGTAATTACTTGCTGAGACAGATCTTGATGCCCAATTTAGGCTGGCTCGATCTGGGAACTCAGGTCTATTTTAAAATTCTGAATCCGCCCCGATACGGATCAAACCCGTGACCACCGGGCCTGCAGGCCAGAGTCTAGCCACTACGTTACCGCGGCGCCTGGTGGACTGGGTGTGTATATAGTGTAAATTCACATTACGTTACCGCGGCGCCTGGTGGACTGTCTGTGTATATAGTGTAAATTCACATTACGTTACCGCGGCGCCTGGTGGACTGTCTGTGTATATAGTATAAATTCACAGTAAGTTACCGTGGCACCTGGTGGACTCTCTGTGTATATAGTGTAAATTCACATTACGTTACCGCAGCGCCTGGTGGACTGTCTGTGTATATAGTGTAAATTCACATTACGTTACCGCGGCACCTGGTGGACTGTCTGTGTATATAGTGTAAATTCACATTACGTTACCGCGGCTACTCCTGGACTAGATGTGTATATAGTGTAACTACACACTACGTTACCGCGGCTACTGCTGGATTAGATGTGTATATAGTGTAACTACACACTACGTTACCGCGGCTGCTGCTAGACTAGGTGTGTATTTAGTGTAAATACACACTACGTTACCGCGGCTAATGCTAGACAAGGTGTGTATATAGTGTAACTACACACTACGTTGCCGCTGCTCCTGCTGGACTAGATGTGTATATATTGTAACTACACACTAAGTCAAGCCCATGTTTTGCCATCCCACTTAATCACCAGATGCGTGGATCATCCCCGTATTCCTGTCTCGGCCATGCCACGTGGCCAAGCACTCCAAGTATTTACTTCTCGGTTTTACCCTTGGTCTCTTCCCCTCGATCTTGCCAGTTGTCACCAAGTTCTCCAATTTATTTCTTCTCATAACATGCTCAAAAATGTTGACTGTCTACGTCTAACGTCTCTAATCAGTTTACGATCTTCATTTGTTACTTGAAGGACTTATTCATTGGTTTTTCTGTCTGTCCATGGGATTCTTTGCATTTTCCCCAAAAGCCACATTTCCACAGACATCAGATGTTTTTCTTTCCAGCTTGACTGCTCATTGTCAACGCTTCACATCCATACAAAAGAACAGGTTCTATGTAGCACTTGAACACTCTTTTTCTCGTTTCAATTAATATATTTTTATTGATCAGATAGTTTTTCATTTTGCAAAAGGCTACCTTCGCAATGGCAATTCTTGTTCTAATCTCTTCAAGGCATCTCCCATCAGATGTTATTAGTGTTTCGAGATAACTGTACTGATTAACTTGCTTAAGAATATGCCCATTTACTAGTACCTCACATTGTGGTATTACCTTTTTTCCAGTGACGACCATAATATGTGTCTTCTTACTATTTAATCCTAACTTTAGTTGTTCACTGTTTGCAACAGCCGCATCTATTACATGTCGCAGGTCCTGTTCATTGTCTGCAATCAAGACTGTATCATCTGCATATCTAATGTTACTGATGCATCCTCGCCCAGTGTTAATTCGTGCCATATCTTCTATATTTCTGACAATATTTTCACTTTACGGGTAAAAACGATCTGGAAACATTACACATCCTTGTCTCACACCTCTTTCAATAGGCTGATATTGACCTACATCATTATCAATTCTGATGGCAGCTTGTTGTTTCCAATATATGTTTTTTTACAAGTCTAAGGTCTTTTCCATCAATTTGTAGATCTTCAAGCATCCTTATCATGTCGACATGTCTCACTTTATCGAAAGCCTTTGTGTAGTCAATAAAGCAAAGATATAGATCTTTGTTTACTTCTATAGAACGTTCGATTACGGTTCTCAGTATATACACATCATTTAGTGTACCCCTGCCTTCTACAAACCCACATTGTTCTTCTCCTATTTCGGGTTGTAGTTTCTTCCTTACTCTTTGCATGATAATTCTTAGCAAAATCTTCGTGATGTGGCTAATTATGCTAATTGTTCGATGTTGATCAAATTCCAAGGCTCCAGATTTCCTCTGGATTGCAATAAATATAGAATTCAATAATTCAGGAGGTATATCTCTAGTATCATATAATGCATTCAGCAGTCTGGTGACTTAGTCTATTCCATATTCTTCTAAAGTATTGATCATTTCTATTGCGATGTTATCTGTACCTGGGGTCTTGCCCGTTTCTATGTGGTTAAGAGAATTCTGAACTTCAATCTTCATAATTGATGGTCCATCAGTATTATTCCGATGATCATATTGTTCTTCTCTTGTAACATCATAAAGGTCTTTCACATAATGTGACCACGCATGTAAAATCTGATCTTTTTTTGTTATGATTTTGCCATCTTTCGTTTTAAGGCAACCCGTTGATGTGTGGTTTCTTTTGTCAGTAATGTCATTAATTCTTTTGTGCATTAATTCGGTATTCCGTGTGCTGTGGTGGTTTTTAAATTTCCTTGCAATATTCCTCAAGCCATGTTTCTTTTGCCTCTTTGCATAGCTTCCTAATTTTCCTGTGATTGTCGTCATTTTTTTCCTTATTATGTTTGTTATTTCTTCTCATTTCTATTTCTGTCATCCATTTCTTGCGTCCTATTATCTTTATTAGTAACTTGTACTGGGAACAAGTGGCGTCTTTTAGATGCGATAATAACTATTCGTCGCCTGTAGAGATAAAAAGAGGAGTACGGCAGGTATGTGTACTTTCCCCAAGCCTCTTCACGGAAAGAATTTTTAAACCAGTTGAAATGCCTGGACTCAGCATCAATGGAAGAATCATAAACAATCTTAGATATACTGACGATACCGTGTTACTAGCAGAAAATGAGCAAGAGTGACAAGACCTAGTGGAAGAAGTAAACAGGCACAGTGCAGAATGTGGCTTAGATATTAACATCCAAAAAACAAAAACTATGATAATTAGCAGTTAAAACGAAAGGTCATCAATGAACATCACAGTAAAAGGGCAGATACTAGAACAAGTAACAAGTTTCTCTTATCTTGGACATATAATAACAGATGATGGCAGAAGTGAAATGGAAATCAAAAAGAAAATAGGAATGGTCATAAATGCTTTTAACGGCATGAAATCAGTATTAACATCTAGTGAGATTAATAACGCATTTACAATGAGAATTGTTACATGCTACGTATATTCAACGCTACTGCATGGCTCGGAAGCCTGGACATTGAACAAGCAACTAGAAAGTCGCATAGAAGCCCTGGAGATGTGGATATAAAGACGAATACGTCGTATATCATGTAATAAAAACAATCAAATGCAGAGGTGCTAGAAAAACTGGGAATGAAGAGAGTTGATGAAAGAAATAAACAGGAGACAAGTGAAATATTTTGCCACGTTAAAAGACATGATACTCTTATAAAAACCATACTGGAAGGCAAGGTTGAGGGCAAGCGAGCAAGAGGTAAACAACGATACAAGTGGGAGGATAACATCAAAAGATGGATGAACATCAGCCTGACAGAATGTAGTCAAGGCAAGAGACAGACATTGTTGGAGATCCATTGCAGCCAACCTTCATTGCGGAGACGGCACCTGGTTGATTGGTTATCTTTATGTTTGGGATGGTTGTTTCTACAACTTGGTTGACTGATTTCTTTAATATTTCCCATGGTCGTTGACATCTTGAAATAATATTTCCATATCGGACAATGCATCAAATCTGTTCTTTACGTTTACGCTGAATTTATCTTTTATCTCCTCACTCTTCAGTGCCCGTAGATCAAATTATGTGCTTCTTGGTGTTTATTTGACTTTCTTTAATATTATATGTATATTGCTTAAGATTAATCTATGGTGGCTGTAGCAGTCTGCGCTTGGTATAGTTTATGCGACTTTGAAGGCATTTCGAAATCTTCTGTTGATGAGCATGTAATCAATCTGATTTGTGATCTTACGATCAGGACTCCTCCATGTCCACAATCTCTGGGTGCTGTTTATACTAGGTGCTTCTGGTAATCACAACATGCTCTTTTGCCCACTATACAAGTCTGCAACCTCTTTTATATATTCATGGAAAGATTTTTATGAGTTACATTACTGCTTGCTTATTGTGTTTGTTGACAAAGATTTTAGCCACAACATCCATTGTGTCACTTGTGATAGTGTTATTGTTAAGCTAATCCATTCTCTTTCTCGTTTGCAAATAAATGAGTCATGTTGCTTCCTGCAGAAGTGACGGCTAGCAACTCCAGCGAGAGTTGTCAGGTTAACATTTGAAAGAATAATGTACGAGATGATGCCCTCAATGGTTTTGTGTGGATTGATGGACGTATGGATTGGCTGGGTGGTTTGTGTGTTGGTTGGTGGTTTGATTTGTTGGTTGATTTACTAATTGGATGGTTGTTTAGTTGGCTGGTTTATTTATTGGTTGGTTGCTTGTATGATTTGTTGTTGATTGATTTGATGTTTTGTTGGTTGATTCTTTCGTTAGCTTACTTGTTGGTTGGATGGGTTTTTGTGTGTGTTGATGATTTATTAGTAAACTTGAAATAACTGAAGATCCCCGAAACGGCCTAATTTAAGGACGTTCCATTTGGTTTAACTTATGGATACCCGATTTAGTTTAACTTATGGATACCTGATTTGGTCTAATTTAGGTATGCCCGACTTAGTCTAATTTATGAATACCTGATTTGGCCAAACTGATGAATACCTGATTTGGTCCTAAGTATACACAGTCTGTTGTGACATGACAACCGCCACTGTTATTCTGGCAAGGGTTTATGTCAGCACACTCTGCTCCAACTCCAGCATTGCTGTCATGAAATGCACACCTGTGTCTGCCTGGACCTGTGTAAATGCACTGACTGTTGTTTCCGCACGGGGACACGGAACTCCGGCACGGGTTGTCTCCTGCATACACAAGACACAAGTTTCACGTCTTACAGAATTATAAACAATTTGTTGAAATTGTTTCGTGGTTGCCAGTCGTTACACATTTTATTTAAGAATTTTCAATAAATATAACAAATAGTATAGGTTTTATTATTGTTATTGTAAGATCTGCTTCTTATAGTCCGTGTAGTATGGCTTTGCGCATCGTTTATATCCCCGGCCTTCTGTCTCGTGTACCGTTAATCTTTTCTGATATTGATGTCCCTCAATACCATGACGTCAAACTGCCCGGAATCGTCTCTCACTGTGCGGAAGAAAGGAGAGACGCGGGTGTGGGGAAAGGGGCGGGGGCGGGGGAGGCGTAATTCTTTGGCTCCAATTTCCTTTCTCATGACATGCCCACAGAATAAGGTATGTCGTCGTCTGGTGCGAGTAATCAGTTTTCTATGTGAATTAACATCTTTCCCCCTAAAAAAAAACATTGGTAACACAAAACTACCACACAGTACATGCATTTATATTATGATATAAAATGGAAACGGTTTGGTAAGTGTGATTCCCACGAAAAATACAGAGATAACAAACACAAACATACATAACTTGTACATACGTTACAACTAAGTTAAACCCGGTTAACAGATATCATAGTGAGAAAATTAACAATAATAATAACAGCAAATTAAGGTAAAGTAAACCAAGTAAATATAAACTAAACCACAACACAACAAGTCCGACGTTTGTATTTTAGTGGTCTTCTTAGCGAAATACGGAAAACAGATCTATAGGGGAAAACATTAAACAGTAAAATAAACATAAAAATGTTTTTAAGAAAATTGAAAGAATATCGAACATTAATAGACCAGTGCACATCCTCCCTGCCATATACGCGATGTTATAGCCATATATGAAAGTTATTTGAAAGTGTGTGAGTTATTTCTCAGCATGGTCCTCCTGTCTGGCAACCCACTTGGACCAATCGTCTACTAGCTTCTTGATGTCTTCTAGGAACAAGTTTGTATGTGTCCATAGACCAATTTCGCACCGCCTCCATTACCGCATTGTCATCTGAACTCACAGATCTTCTTTCAAGGGTCCAAACAAGTTAAAGTGTGATGACGTCATGTCTGGACTGTATGCTGATTGTTTCAAGACCTCTATTTTCAGAGCACATAGTGCATCCATTGTGGTGCGGCAACAGTACTGCTTTCGAGAGAAGTCCCCGGCGTTTTGATCGTATCATGGATTTTGGTTTGTTCACATGCACGTCACCGTACAAAAAATTGGTCGCTTTCACTCCTTTCCAGGAAATGCACCAGCATAGGGCCCTCGATATCTCTGTCTAACTCTGCTCTCATCTCAAGTGTTTGCTGAAATCTTGAAGAATAAATATGTGTACCGTGTGTGATTTTAGTATCATAATATTCATATGAGGACAAACCTTCGACAGGTCCAGCTAACAGAACGGGAATTTATTTGTTTATATATTACTGCTCAAGAATTATTGAGGAAAGGAACGAAAAGCGGGACACTATCAGTACTCTCATCGGAAACACGTCGAGAAAGCGAACAACAACAGCTACAGTACGAAACAGACAGGATATATTTCGGAAGTGAAATGTTAGCAAACCTGGAGATAAAGAACCAGCACTAGTAGAGTTCATGAAAAAAAAAAAAATAAAACTTCCAAATAGTACGGAAAGGATACGAGGTGGATACGAGGACAAAATGGCAAAACACAAAATGCATTCATGATATTTACGTTCTGGTATTGAGTCATGTCGATCAGCGAGCAAAGGCTAACTAAGGTTTTTCTCTGTTTATATTACGTCCTAATAAAAACAAAAGACATTATCAACGCTGAATTTATATAAAAAAGAACAATATTCAGGCAGATTAGCAACAACGACTATTATGCAGACATACGTCAAATGTAATAGCGATAAAGACAAGACTCACGTGCGCACAAGCCATCACCATGGATTCCATTATTGCATTCACCATCCTCACACTTGCAATCTAGAGACGGAGAGAGACAAATGAGTTCTCTACTCAATATGAGTGTCAATGAATATTTAAGGAATCTTTTTCACTGCTTAAATTGTATTTTGCTTACAATATAGTTGCTTACAATATAATTTACTTACACTGTAATTGCTTACAATGTAGCTTATAATTTGCTTACAATAAATGTGGTTACAATGAAATATCTTCTTCTTCTTCTTCTTCTTCTTCTTCTTCTTCTTCTTCTTCTTCTTCTCCTCCTCCTCCCTTTTTCTTCCTTTTGTTGTTGTTGTTGTTGTTGTTGTTGTTGTTGTTGTTGTTGTTGTTGTTGTTCTTCTTCTTCTTCTTCTTCTTCTTCTTCTTCTTCTTCTTCTTCTTCTTCTTCTTCTTCTTCTTCTTCTTCTTCTTCTTCTTCTTCTTCTTCTCCTCCTCCTCCTCCTCCTCCTGATTATTATTATTATTATTATTTTTATTATTATTATTATTATTATTATTATTATTATTATTATTATTATGCTTTTCTCACCCTTGTCAAACCCACAAAATCACCTATTAAATAGTTGTGCCAGCAATGAGAATTGCCGAGAACATTATTACCACATCCAAGTTGATGATATAAATGCGTTTGAGGTGTCATCGTAGTATGTCCTTCAAGGAACACGTCGATCAAGTGATAACACAAACTCGAACGTGTCTTTCAGCAATGATAATTATGGAAACTCCTAATGTCGAGGGAATGCGATTAATTCTTTAGTTTCAGGCACTATAGCTTCGCAGATTGGAAGACTTAAAAAGATATGCAATGAATCCGTGCAGATTATTTTAGGGTGTACGAGAGATACTTCCTGTGCAGCAACGAGGTACATAATTGACTTTCCAACCATAAACAATAGGATCAAGATTTGAAAATAAGTGCTCATAGGAAGCACCATGCATCAAACTCTGTTCAGAGAAAAGGACGACAGGCTAAAGAGAGGCAAATAATGAATGAATCAGGCGGAAGATGTTATCAGGTAAGCCTGCAGTCTTACAAATAACCCCGACAGGGAATAGGTCATGTACCTCCAGCATTTAACTGCACCTTCTCCTGCACATTCAAGCTTGACAGGAGGTGCAGAGAGAAGATCCTTTCTGCTGTCAATGCATATGTCAACAATCTCATCAATGAACACTGTGACGATTCCAGTGTGTTTATCTATACAGGTGGATCTGTTATACAGCTGGAGAAAAGTGCACGTGCATTCACGGCATAATCAGCGGGCCGAACCATTCAAGAGGCCAGCGGTGCCCACTCTAGGACTTCTAGCAGCATTAGGATGAAGACGATGGCAGTGACACGGGCTTTCACATAGCTGGCATCACAGAATTATACCCATGATTATATCCCGCGTGATTCAATGAGCCTCATCAGATTGGTCGAGACGGGGTCCACTCGTATACAGTGGACTGAATTGCCGTGGAGGTCTGCTGTTCGTAGAATCCCCTTCATCTTGTGTTATAGGTGTACTAATATCTTCATGCTTGCTCCTAGTTAGCAATGATTCATTTGTCGTGGTTTTCGTGATGGTCGTTCAGAACATAAAGGCAAACAACTATTGAAAGTAAATTCCCCCCCCCCCCCCAAAAAAAAAAATCGCAAACAGCCAAATATGATGGGGTTGAGTGCAATTTCTAACGTGGTTTCAGACAAACAATTTGAGGTATGCTCCTTTGGCGGGATGAAGGATGCCAATTTGGTCATTTTTTTTGTACAGAACTCTCCACCATCTTGTACAGAAGTACAGACATGTTTCATGTATTTTCAAATCGATGGTTCTGTTGTAAATTGGAAGATCCCCAAATAATGTGTAGTTTGTTACTTACCACAATTGATATCTTTGTTGGTTCCTCCAGTTGGACTGATTGTGCTGATTAATTATGTGAATGTATTTGTTTCTCTCATCATCTGCATCAATGCGGTGAAGCATGTAGGACCTCACATATTTAATGGACGTTATGTATAAATAATTATGAAGAACTAGTTTGGTTTCTGAGAAGAATGTTGCCATTACCTTGGACTGCCAGAATAAGTAACAACGATTGAGTGGAAAGGGCTAATAAATATGAAACAGTACAAACAACTTTAAGAAAGAGACAACATGTTCGTTGGCAATGTAATGAGAAAAGACTCTTTGGGAAGTATAAAAAATGGAAAAATCAGTGGTAGAAGAGACAGAGGGAGACAGATGGACATTATGCTGGATGGTTTCAATCGGTGGGAGAAAGAACATCCTCGGTAGAATGATGGATGGTTTCAGTTGGTGACATAGGGGAATATCATCAATAGAATGTATCTGTCAGGATCTTATAATTGGCTCGTTAGCTAACACGTGTGAGACAGTACAAGTATAACGTGATTCGACGTAAGACACAGCAACACAAGTTCTATGGATTTATTGCCACATTAAATACAGAACGATAATTACAACAATCTACAATATATAACTCACGACGCTCACAACCACAATACAGCTCATAGGTCTGACGCTCAAGATATCAGTCGTTCGGCTTTCAATCACGGAGATTCACACAAACGCCTTGCTCTCATCGCACATGTCCGTCCAGTCCCCGGTCCCAGCTCGGTCTGAGGTTAGCACGCCAACTGCCCACTGCCTCTAGTGGTGTCACGTGTCCTGCGTGCGTCTGTCGTCAGCCTGACCGCTGGTCGCGTGTCAGGTAACAATCTTGTCAGCCGATAATTCCTGTCCGCCGGGTGTCGCAACGATGTTGCTGCACAGCTATACCATGTTAGGCTCTGACATTCTCCCCGGGTACCTCAATGAAAGATGTCATCTTTCATTCATGACGTATGTATATACTGGGGTAGTGTTAACTTCATGTCAGAGACTACTCTTTCCCAGTGTTATGCATGAAAATACATATATTGCATGGAAATATATACAAAAAATGTAAGTTGCATTGAAATGACAAATGAAGTACAACTTTTAACACAACTCAGGTTTCATCCCCCTGATGGCTGGTTACCTCCATTGGAATAATACCCAGTCAGATCAGTAGTACCAGCTTCACGCATCTACCTCGCAGCAATTTGAAAAAAACGTAATAATATGGTTGTTTTGCAACAGCCATCTAGCCAGACTGAAATACGGCTTTATATGAGTCGTATTAAACACTCAAACTCTGACCTCATTTGGTCAGGAGCTCTTATGTTGGTTTGCAATGTTGGCAACTCTCTGCCATGCTTGGTGGACGCCTACACGGTGTGTTAACCATTTGAGCAACAAAATGTCTATTTATACAATACACATTAATGAATATGTTTCAAATTATGGCCCTTGGTGTAATTCATAAATGCAAGGGAAGTAATTTTGACAATCAAGAAATTCAATAAATTAAAATAATTATTTAATTTCTTAGCGTCATTGCTTGACGTTTCTTCATATTAACGAGAAAAAGTCGGTAAGATGAATACATTAATCAAGATATGATTCTAAGATTACACTAATCAATTTAAATAAGTACCCAATTGGTGTATTATATTTTATAGATTCAAAAGGATTTTACAATCGTCATAAGTTTTTGAATATTTGTATATCGTCTGCTAATTTTGCTATACTTTTTAAATTACACAGGAAGTACACACGAAACGCAAAATTTAGTTGCTGTTACACGGTTTGAACACAAATGCTCCCGTTTTCTTTTGTAACGGATAGTTAAATGTTCTCAAAGTTCGTGTTTGATGTTCTAGTATCACAACTATCGGATTATGATGGAATGTTCTTATTTCCGATGTGTTCACAACTTCTGGATAAAGATTGAATGTTCTTATTTCCGATGTTCAACTGTCGAACATTTTGGATTAAATTCGATGCAGAGGTGGTGTAGAAGTCACTGTTCAGTCCACATTTGCACACGTCGTTAAAATATCACGGTGAAGAAAGTCACTCACAGCTGTCACTGTTAAATGGTAAAGTTCGCTTCTGGTAAGTGGTTAAGCGTCTGTGACACTGTTCTTGGTGTATATTTACAATTAATAATGTTCTCTTTCTAACACACACTACACAATTATACTACACTCATTACATGGCTTGATTAAAATAAGTATATTATACATGTCGGTTTTTTTAACCGTATCACAATTACAATTATAGACCTTACACAGTAGGTGAATAGAAACAACATTCACTCATTGGTGGCTGTGTTGTTCTGAGTGTATTAGTACACTCTGCACTCAGACATTGCTTACTGGGTCGGTTGGACAACGGGACAAAAGGTCGGCAATTGTATTGATTCTGCCTGAAATATGACGAACCTCGAAACTGTAATTTTGAAGCTTCAAGGACCAGCGAGCAATCATATTGTTGGATGGTACTCCGGCATTTATATACCGTAATGGACTGTTGTCAGTTTCGATGATAAAGTGACGTCCTAGAAGGTATCTGGATAGTTTCGTCACACTTTCTACTAAGGCAAGTGCCTCTAATTGTGGAATGGACCATGCCCGCTCTCGAGGCCTTAGTTTTCTTGATATGAAACAAATGGGATGCAGGATGTTGTTGTATTCCTGCAACAGGACTGCCCCAATCGCAACGGAGCTAGCATCTGTTCTCAATCTGAAAGGTAAACGAATGTTGGGCAATTTAAGGGTGAGATTATTCGAATTCTTATCAGAAAAGTATGTCAAAACTTTATGAAATGCATTTCGTAGGCATTCATCGTGTACAACTTTTTCAGGCTTATCCTTGGTTAGTAAGTTAGAAAAAACCTCGGTCAGTTCTGAAAAATCAGGAATGAATTGCCTGTAATAATTGATCAGTCCCAACAAACTCCGGACTTGTTTCTTATTAGTCGGGAGTGACAGTTTTAGAATTTTGGAGACAATTTTGTTGTCTGTCATGACGAAGCCATTGGATATTCTGTACCCCAAAAATGATATCTCTTGGTAAGCCATGCTCACCTTTGAAGGCTTCACTGTCAGTCCGTGCTGTCTGATACGTTCTAGTGTCTGTTCTAGTGTCTTTATATGTTCCGTCATTGTCTCTGTATGGACACAGATGTCGTCAATATAGCAAATGATATTAGGAATGTCAGATAGAAGGAGTCGTGTCATGCGTACGAATGTGGCTGGGGCATTGACTAGCCCAAATGGAACTTTGCACCATTCGTACAGTCCCCAAGGTGTGGCAAAAGCTGTTAGATGTCTGCTGTCTTCATGTACAGCTATCTGCCAGTAACCTTTAGACATGTCAAGCGTCGTAAAGAACTTAGCGTCAGTCAGTTCTGTCAGAAGATCGTCAGTGTTTGCCATTGGTTCAAGATCTAAAACAGTTATTTTGTTCAGTTTTCTGTAGTCGATGCAAAGTCGTATTGTCTTGTCCTTTTTGCGTACAATGACCATGGGTGAAGAGAAGTCCGATAGGGATCGTCTGATGATGTTGTTTTTTTCTAAGTTGATGATCTCTTGATGTAACTGTTCTTTGTAATGTAATGGTATTGTGTATGGTCTGCATCTTATTTGTGTGTTTGATGTGAGTGTGATGTGATGTTGTACTAATTCTGTTTGTCCTGGGTTGTCGGAAAAGATGGTGTTGTACTGTTGTATCAACTGTTTGCAACTGTTTGTCTCTGCTTGACTTAGGTTTGGATTGATCTTGATCTCCTTCAAGCAGTTTGTCGTGTCTAATGTAGGTGTTGGAATCTCGTCGCTAGAATCGTCATCTTCGTGATCTATTATCACGGTGCAAGCTGTCGTATCGTCTTGTTCGTTGTCTCTGTTGTGGTATGGTCTTAGCATATTTATGTGAAATATTTTGTGTTTGTCTTTTATTAGGATTTCGTAGTCTACAGGTGAGATTTGTCTTGTCACTTTAAAAGGTCCCTGCCAAGAATCAGTCAGTAGCTGTCTGTCACTAGGTAGTAGTAGTAGAACGTCCTGTCCAGGTGTCAATGTTATAGTCCTGTTACCTTTGTCTGCGTACTGTCTGTAAGTAGCACCAGATAGTTTAAGTGCATTTTTAGCAATTTCACATGATTTAATAATCCTTTCACGCAATGATGTTACATACACAAATGATGATATGGGTTTCAGTATTGGAGTAGAATCAGTTAACATTTGGTGATAAATTGTTAATGGGCCTCGTGGTTTGGCACCATAGATTAGTTCAAAAGGAGAGAAACCGGTACTTGAATGTGGTACCTCGCGATAAGCAAAAAGGACAGCTGGTAAGTATACATCCCAGTTGTTGGGGTGATCTTGAGTTACTTTGGCAAGCATGTGCTTCAGATCCCCATTAAGCTTTTCTATAATCCCGCTAGAGTGAGGATGATAGGGGCTATTGAAAACTTGCTTCACTCCTAACATTTTAGTGAAAGCTTGGGTGGATGCGGCAATAAACTGAGTGCCTCTATCAGACTGGATAGTATCTGGAAATCCAATTCGGGAGAAAATATGGAAGAACACTTCCATGATGTCGTTGGCAGTAATGTTCTTTAGAGGAATCGCTTCTGGCCAGCGACTACATTGATCAATAAAAGTTAGAATATATTTATTCCCTCTAGTTGTTGTATGACTAAGAGGGCCCACAATGTCAACTGATAATTTTTCAAAGGGTCGACTGGCTAAGTCAGTGACTTGTAACTTTGCCTGTGGGTGTTTACCTTTTTTTACTAGTTTCTGGCATGTATCACAACTTCTGCAATATGTTCTTATGTCATTGCAAAATTTTGGCCAATGAAACTGTGTCAAAAGTCTTGACCTGGTTTTAACATATGCCATATGACCTGCAAAAGGTATATCGTGAGCAAGATGTAAAGCTTGCTTGCGATAAGTAGTTGGCAAAACAGTTTGCTTCGTTGTAATATCACCTCTGGTGTAGTACCTGGTGAGTATATCATTGTGTAAAGCAAAATGCCATTTCGCATTTTTGGTTACTCTTGCCTTTTTGCCGATCAGGTCAAAGTACTTTGACAGTGAAGGATCAGCTTTTTGAGCTGTTATGAATGTTTCCTTCATAGAGTCACTAGGTGGTAATTCTGGGCTAAGCATTTGTATAGCCTCAGTTTGGTTACTTTCATCTTGCACTCTAGCAGTAGCTCTTGTTACTGCGTTCACACACTCAATGACATCAGATGATGATGGAATGATATCGTCAATGATGTGATGAGAACTTAGTGCTGCATTAGGTAGCATACATTCAATAGGTGATATGACATTTTCAGTGATGACATTTGGTGGTGATGTGTTATCATCAATACATAGTGATGTTATATCATGATTATGAGGTTTGTCATTCACCTCAGGTAAATTTCCTATGATTATATCGCACACTGGGTTTGTAAGTGCCGCGACCTTTACTTTCCCGGTGAGGAATGGTGTTTCAATGTATGCCCATGCTAATGGATATTTTTCAATATTGCCTGAAAATGTTCTACATGTGATGTGTCTGCCTGTATAGTCTGTAGGCGTTATGAATGTTGTTTTCAGGCCAATAAGTGTACTTCCGGTGTCGCGAAGTACTGTAGCAAACTTGCCATTAACATACCCGTGATGGATGTCTAATCTGCCTTTTGAGTCTATTACCAAGTTAGCTTCCTCATTGGCAATAGGGATGGCGTGCCCGCATGTTAAGATACCATCTTCATAGAAGGTGTTACAGATAGTGCATTTATTAGCACTAAATACATCACAAGCCTGTGCTGCATTCACAGGATGTTTCTCTGGATTTTCGTCTTCTGACGCTGAGCTATCGAACAAGGCGGCATTGGCTTTGTTGGTCATATGCCTGCCTCTACAATCCATGCGATGGTGCCCGAAAGCCTTGCAGAGAAAACATTTACGTAAACTTTTGAACGATTTACGCTCTCTGTCTTGTCTGTTTACCATATTTTGCAAGTATGTTTGGTACCCTGGGTTTTTATCGCACATCTCGTTCAAATGGTGAGAAAATTTACAATGAATGCAATGTCTAAATTTCTCAGAGGTAGGCCTGTTTGGTTTTTGCCTACTATAGCTTTTCTCATAGTTGGCCGCTGCTACCCAGTTACTGTCAGTAGCTTCAGTGGCAAAGCATTGTTTGTTGGCCGTGTAATAGGCCGACCCACGTCTTTCAATTTCTTCCACACTTGTGCATTCATTCTCCTGTAAGAACTTAGAAAACGATGATGGGATAGAAGAAATGATTTTATCTCGAATGATGAGATCTTCTAATCTATCATAACTTTTATTAATTTTGGCTGCTGAAGTCCATTTGCTGAAAACATCTCGGACTAAACAGAGGTAGTCAGAGAACGTTTGAGTTGATTTTGGACTCAATTTACTGAATTGTTCTCTGTAACCTGCCTCGTCTAACATGAAATGTGCCATTATCTTAGATTTAATATAATGGTACTCTTTCCTTAGGTCTTTGGGGATGGTTTCAATGACTTTAAGAGGTTCCCCAGATAGACTCCTCATATATAGAATATTCCATTCAGAAAGTGGAACTTGGTAATGTTCCATTAAAGTCTCAAAATTTTGGGTAAAGGCTGCTATGCAGTCACCCGAGGTATAGTTACGTACGATACCTTGATACTTCTTATACTGGTTTTCTTTTTCCAGTCTTTCAGATTTCTTTGATTCTTTATTCATCGCAGTCTCAGTGTCAAGTTGTTTCATTTTCAACTGTAACTCTAGTTCTTCTTTCTTACTCTGAGCTGCTATTTCTGCTTTCTTAAGTTCACTGTCTATCTCAGCTTGCTTTGTCTTTGCAGCCATTTCTACTTCGGCTTGCTTTAATGCTGTTTCAATCTCTGCCTGTTTTAGAGCTCTCTCCGCTGCTCTTTCTTCGCGTTCATTATTTTTCTCCTGTACCAGCAGGTATTCAGCGTATTTGTTCTCGCTCCATTTTGTTAATTCATCACCTGTTAGATGTAATTTAATACCCATATCGATGAAATCAAATAATGACGACATGATGGGGAAAATACGTCAATGAAAATCAACCACACAAAATATGTTATAAATGGTTAGTAATAAACAATTTACAATTTATTTTACTATACGATGCGTGCCTACTATTGCATATGTAAAGTTAAAGTATAGAAAAATATACTCAAGTGCCCTGGATACGGTGAAGAATGGTTGGACAATCGGGCTAGAAAACTGTAGGGTCGTTACTTTGGAACCACTAATGACCTCTACGGCAAGGTTATGGATGGTACGGAAAAACCTGCTTTGTTTTTGGAAGAAAATAAGTTAGCGTCTATTTGTTGGTGTGTGCCTGCAAGTCACTAAGTGTTGATTAGGTTTGGATGGCGTCGAGTGTAATTGTATGTCGTAAATTTGTCGTCAACAGTGTTTCTTTCAACAGAAGTTACACTCTTTCCAAAACTCTTTGCGTTCCACAAACTCAATACACAAAGACAATCTATCTGTATTTGAACACTCAATAACATTGATGACACATCACTTACATCAAGATGACATTCAGTAAGGACATAGACATCAAGTTTACAAGATGGCGACAAGGTCAAAATGGCGACAAAATAACAATGTCGACAAGGTCAAACGGTGACAAGTTTCACAAATCACAAATGTTTTACACGTTTACAGGATCAAACAATATGTACTGCACATTTACTAATGGTTTTAAACATATTTAAACAATGTAGTCATGGATCATACTGAGACTTTCACGATCACATTTACATAACTATAACCTTGACAAATTTTACAAGTTCAAGAATTATAGTTTTAAATACCAAAGACGAGCAACACACGTCTACATATATTAGGTTCTTAAACAAGGACGAGCAACCCACGTCCACACATGTCAGGATCTTATAATTGGCTCGTTAGCTAACACGTGTGAGACAGTACAAGTATAACGTGATTCGACGTAAGACACAGCAACACAAGTTCTATGGATTTATTGCCACATTAAATACAGAACGATAATTACAACAATCTACAATATATAACTCACGACGCTCACAACCACAATACAGCTCATAGGTCTGACGCTCAAGATATCAGTCGTTCGGCTTTCAATCACGGAGATTCACACAAACGCCTTGCTCTCATCGCACATGTCCGTCCAGTCCCCGGTCCCAGCTCGGTCTGAGGTTAGCACGCCAACTGCCCACTGCCTCTAGTGGTGTCACGTGTCCTGCGTGCGTCTGTCGTCAGCCTGACCGCTGGTCGCGTGTCAGGTAACAATCTTGTCAGCCGACAATTCTTGTCCGCCGGGTGTCGCAACGATGTTGCTGCACAGCTATACCATGTTAGGCTCTGACAGTATCCATAACACCAAAGTCGCATATTAGTGGGAATACATGGACGCCTATGCCAGTCGGCAGGGCATGTGTTGATGACTATGTTGTATAAACTAAGATTGTGGAAACCAAGCACGCAAGTCTATTTCCCACTGACACAAAAACGTCTTAGGTCACTCACCCAGTGAACAGTTTGGTCCATATTTGGTCACGTCCGTGCACAGTTCACAAGCTGTTCCTTCAAATCCAGCCTGTGTGGAATACATTAATTCACATTTACAAATCTCTCCTCATTAAAACTTTGGGTAAGCAAAGTGCATTTTTAATGTTAGACACATATATTTTAACTTAACATAACAGACATCGAAAGACGAAATGTATATGCAGTTATATACAACAATGGAGACTTAATTATATGGGTACATAACATATATTATGCATCCATATGAGTTGAACATGATACTGTTGTGAAGATAATAATGGAAAGTCTATTTTCACAAATATTTTGAATAAACGGGAACTCCGCCTGCCCCAAGTGTGTCCTGTAGACTAGCTGAGGGAAGGAACCATCTTACCTCTCTTGGGATAGGGGATACACTTACCCCGCCAATGACGACCCTCACTACACAGCCAGTAATGAAGCAGAGCTAATATGAAACCCCAAGACCTGGCTGGAGCAACACCACACACGCCTAATGCCTCTTTGTTTTCAACATGCATGATTATTGAATTCAAATACTCACTTCACAAACACACTGCCCATTTTTTCTATTGCATTCCCCATGGCCATTGCAGGGATTCCGACTGCCACCTGGACATTCTGGTACATAAGATAGATCACAGGGTTAATGTCATCTTATGTCGGATCTGGCATAAGGGCTTAAAATGTCAAATCCTCACATATATATATACTATGTCATGATGTCAGCCTCTTCTTCGTGTGTCTGGCATGTTGGAATTGCCCAGACATAATTAGCCATTTCCTGACATTCGTTGTTAGCTTCTGAGCTGAGAAGAATTACAAACATACCTCGCAGCACCCATGATATTCGCACAAGATATACGTGCTCTGTCCCCAACTTCAACAGCCAGCAACAAACCCAGTAGTAATGGTACCAGATGCAATGTGATTGTGTGTTCGTCTGGTCTTTCCTTGGAGAACTGAGTATCGGCCATAAATGTATCACAAAAAACGAGAAGTAGATTGTTAGTTTTACTAGAATACGATTACAAGTAACAAATGGACGTTGCGACCAAAGCCTTCGTCAGCACAGAACAAACAAACATAAACCGACACACTATACGAAAACCACTACATGAAAATATTAAAGTTACTTATCTGTATCCTTCTTTGGCTGAAAGCGTGTTTGGGCAACTATCAGTGGATGGAATTAACCGGATGTGTGGTGGTTCAGGAGGTCACTGGACTTATGGCCTATAACGCCAGAAGCTCAGTGATTGGCTTAGCCTCCCGGTGGGGGGACATGGGGGGGGGGGGGGACACCAGCTGTGGGCCAGTAGGAGATGAGGAGGGGGGCGCCCAGGTAAGCGACGGGTAAAAATAGGTATTAGTATAGCACTATAGCCCGCTATGTGGCGAATGTGTCATGGACGCAGCTCGCAATTACGCATGTAGTGCTCAAATCACAGCTGCAAGCGATTTGGATGCAGACCGCCCTGCATACCCGTACCACATGGCATTTTAACTTCCTGCATTACTGCCTACGGCTTCATGTCACCCCACGCGGCTTCACCTATAGATGTCATTCTTCGGCTGGCCGTCTTCATGGCAGTTGTAGTAAACGTCTATCTAAAGTTGGGTTTAAATATGCTACTCTTCACATGCGGTATGTTGCCGACAACCACTCGAGAAAATCGTCTGAGCTTAGCTCAAGAATTACTATCCTTGATCAATGACTTAAACATCTCACCGCAAGTAACTATTTCTTGTGTTGCGTGATACGCTGTATCATTAACAGCACCAACTACCGCTTCTATAAGTGCTGTTCCATGGCTAAAAATACAAAATTAGCGTCTTGTGCCCCTATCCCTACCCTTCCCCTCTCACGCCTTATCATACCATCGGCTCCGATAATTTAGTTGTGTGCATTCCTTCCGATCTCCCCACATCGGCACCGGAGAAATCGGTCCTCAGTAAAGAGCTCCGATTCATACCTTTACGTCAATCTGGCGACAGATACGCGCTACTCCAGGACGTCCATCGTTTCCATCGCACTCTCAGGTTGAAATGTCACTTTTATAATCAACATCACTGGGACTACTCTTCGGATGATCACTTCTTTCACCTTTCTAAACGCGTCCATGACACCTTCGCCACATAGCCAGCTATAGTGCTCTACTAATCCCTATTTTACCTGTCGCTCACCTGCTTTAAGAAACACAGCACATTTACCTTTGCTGTGAACCTCCGGCACTTCTTATGGCTTTTAACACAGGCAACCCGTGTATATGTCGACATCTCCTGGGTGCCATTTGTGTGGATTAGTAGCTGCACCTCCTTTTCATTCAACGCAGCCTGCTAACCAATTCCTGCACTCACGATTCAGTGTGATTAATCCCTTATAGGTCTGATCGTATTCTGGTATGAACCTAAGGCCCATTCACGTCAATATGGAAGCACTATACTCCAGTTTCGCCCTCGTTTTAGCTCGTCAGTAGTGCATATCCCTGACCGGATCCGGAAACAAGCCCCGGATCACTGGCGTGTGAAGCGGGTGTGTAACCACGAGGCACACGTTGGACACACAGCCAAATTATCATAACAGAATATTACAACGCCATCCATCGTAGGTTATGCTCAATATTTAAATTTCAAATCCCGAAATAACCAAATAAATCAACTTTATAGGTCTGACTTTTCCTCTGATATTTATGAGCCTTCGAATGCGATCAACATCGAACAATTAGTATAATGAGCCACATCACGAAGATTCTGCTGAGAATTATCATGCAAAGCGTTAGGAAGAAAATACAACCAGATAAAAGAGAAGAACAATGTGGGCTTGTAGAAAGCAAGGGTACACTAAATGTTGTGTATATACTGAGAACAGTAATTGAACGTTCTATAGCAGTAAACAAAGATCTATATCTTTGCTTTATTTACTTCACAATCGCGTTCGATAAAGTGATACATGTCGACATAATAAGGATGCTTGAAGATCTACAAATTGATGGAAAAGACCTTAGACTTATGGGGGGAAAAAATATTTTGGAAACAAAAAGCTGCAATCAGAATTGATAACGATGCAGGTCAATATCAGCCTATTAAAACAGGTGTGAGACAGGGATGTGTAATGTCTCCATGTCTTTTTTCTCTGTACAGTGAAAATATTTTCAGAAATATAGAAGATATGGAAGGAATCAACATTGGGGGACGATACATCAATACCATTAGATATGCAGATGATACAGTTTTGAATGCAGACAATGAACAGGACCAGCACAATTTAGTAGATGCGGTTGTTGGACACAGTGAACAACTAGGGTTAGAACTGAATATTAAGAAGACACAGAATATGGACGTCACTGGGAAGAAGGAAATACCACAATGTGATATACGAGTAAATGGGCATATTCTTAAGCAAGTGAATCGATACGGTTAACTCGACACAGTCACAACATCTGATGGGAGATGCCTTGAAGAGATTAGAACAAGAATTACCATTTCGAAGATAGCCTTTTGTAAGATGAAAAACGTACTGATCAATAATATGATATCTATTGAAACCAGAAAAAGAGTGTTGAAGCGCTACATACAACCTATACTTTTGTATGGATGTAAAGCGTGGATAATAAACAGTCAAGCTAATAAAACAGCTGATGGCTGTGGACATGTGGTTTCTGAGGAGAATGCAAAGAATACCATGGACAGACAGAAAAACCAATGAGCAAGTCGTGCAAGAAACAAATGAAGATCGTAAACTTATTTGAGTCATTAGACGTAGACAGTCAAAATTTGTTGGGAATGTTATGAGAAGAAATTACTTGGAGAAATTAGTGAAGTCTGGCAAGATCGAAGGGAAGAGACCAAGGGGAAGCCAGAGAAGTAAATACATGGATGGCTTGGCCACGTAGTATGGTCGAGACAGGAACACAGAGCTGATCCACGAATGTGGTGATCGAGTGAGCTGGCAGAATGTGACAACCCACGCTTATCGGCATGGCACATGGTGGATGGATGGATGGATTCAGGTTTACTCCTCTTCTATCCCAGTGTTCTCACGCATAAAAACTTCTCTGATTGTATCCTCTGTTGAGCCATCCATGATCTTCCTCTCTTATCAGCCTGGTGACCCTTAGCTGTGTCCACAGCTTCATGCAGGGAGTGTTCATTGTTTGCTGGCAGTTCAAGGTTTCTCAAAATCCATCTCAGGAACCACATCTCCGTTGCTTCTAAGTTCTTCTTAATTTGTTCCCTTGTACTATTGTTCAAAATGTTGTAATTGTTCACATTGTAGTTATGATTCACATTGTAGTTATTGTTGGTTGTGAAGAAGTTTACATTGTAGTTATTGTTTGTTCAAGAATTATCAACTAATACAGCTACCAGCAGACCGAAAGTCTGGTGACTGGCTAGATAGATTAGAGTAAATACTTCATTATAAATCAGAGGCTAATGAATGGCAACAAACCTACTGATACAGCTACCAACACACTAAAAGATTGGGGATATCCCTATAAACTAAATAAAATTGTGTTTTAGCGACAAACAGGCTAAAGATTATGTTTACGTGGCTACCAGCAGATCAAGACTGATTGATACGTTAACATAACCCATTAAAAGCAACTGATATTGTGGTGAATTTTTGTATAAACAGTTTATATTTAACGTATCAGGGTATCATAAAATATGTACTGGTGCTGTGATTGATCAAATTGTAACGTTACGTTAAAGATGTCATTTCTATGTAATGTAGCATATTAGGCATTTGGCGCTGCCTTCAAAATTCTTAACAGCTGATGTGGTCAGAACCTTGCTAATAGGTTTAACATTCTAACCACCTTAACTTGCTGACCACCTTGACTTGATGACAACCTTGTTTTGATGACCAACTTAACTTGGTAACCCCCTTAACTTGATGATCACTTTACATTGATGGCCACCTAATCTTGAAGACTTTATTAACTTGATGACCGTATTGACATGATGACCATCTTAACTGATGATCATCTTATCTTGATGACTATCTTAACTTGCTGACCACCTTATCTTTAAGACCACCTTAACTTGATGACTTTCTTAAATTGGTGACGATCTTGACTTGATAACCATCTTAATGGATGACCACTATTCTATCTTGATGACTACATTAACTAGATGTCATTTACAGAGGCGAATACAGTTTTCTCGTTCACATTTCACGAACCAGGATCAACGCCAGAATTATGTGATCACATTAAAAAAATTCCCCTCTCGAGAAGGGAGATTTAAACCCCTACCTTCCGGTATGTGAATACGCCAGCCACTGAGCTACCATGTTCAATTAATAGGTTCGTCATCATTAGCATCATCAATGCCATTATCAGACACCAAGTCATGTATGACGTAGCTCTCTTCCAAGATACTCCATTCTTCACCATTTCCTTTGCCTCAAGAATTTCATTCCCGGCGTGATTTTCATTCCCCGTGTGATTTTCATTCATTCCCTCGGTGGTAATCATTCCCTGGGTGTCTTTAATTCCATATGTTTATCGGATTCGTCGCCCCTACCTTGTTTTCAAGAAGACATGCTGAAAATTACTATTCTGATATATCACTGTGACTTTTAATAAAGGACAAATGATTTCAGTTCTCGAGACAAGGTGTTGTTTAAGAGCCAGGTTTCTTCCTTGTTCAGATCTTGTAAAACGTCAGTATTTGGCTTCTTGATTCAAGGTATTCTAATATTCTCCTAGCAATTAAGTATAGTTATAAAGTGGCGTGTGGCTTGCAATAGACATATACACATCTAAACACTCAAATTGAAAGACCAGAGCCTTTATAAGAAGTAAAAAACAGTAGCACTATAACCTCTCATAAATGCCGTAAGAAATAAGTAACGAGGGTTGGCCATGGGGACTGACTTGACGAAGAAGAAAAGAAGAAGAAGAAGAAGAAGAAGAAGAAGAAGAAGAAGAAGAAGAAGAAGAAGAAGAAGAAGGAAGAAGAAGAAGAAGAAGAAGAAGAAGAAGAAGAAGAAGAAGAAGAAGAAGACTGACGACGGACGACGACGACGACGACGACGACGACGACGACGACGACGACGACGACGACGACGACGACGACGACGACGACGAAGAAGAAGAAGAAGAAGAAGAAGAAGAAGAAGAAGAAGAAGAAGAAGAAGAAGAAGAAGAAGAAGAAGAAGAAGAAGAAGAAGAAGAAGAAGAAGAAGAAGAAGAAGAAGAAGAAGAAGAAGAAGAAGAAGAAGAAGAAGAAGAAGAAGAAGAAGAAGAAGAAGAAGAAGAAGAAGAAGAAGAAGAAGAAGAAGAAGAAGAAGAAGAAGAAGAAGAAGAAGAAGAAGAAGAAGAAGAAGAAGAAGAAGAAGAAGAAGAAGAAGAAGAAGAAGAAGAAGAAGAAGAAGAAGAAGAAGAAGAAGAAGAAGAAGAAGAAGAAGAAGAAGAAGAAGAAGAAGAAGAAGAAGAAGAAGAAGAAGAAGAAGAAGAAGAAGAAGAAGAAGAAGAAGAAGAAGAAGAAGAAGAAGAAGAAGAAGAAGAAGAAGAAGAAGAAGAAGAAGAAGAAGAAGAAGAAGAAGAAGAAGAAGAAGAAGAAGAAGAAGAAGAAGAAGAAGAAGAAGAAGAAGAAGAAGAAGAAGAAGAAGAAGAAGAAGAAGAAAGAAGAAGAAGAAGAAGAAGAAGAAGAAGAAGAAGAAGAAGAAAATGAATCTAATTCTATGAGACTCACAACATTGGTTACATGTCTACAATACCTGTGTGCATTACAAAGAAATTGCGAATGAATAGTAATTACCCCCGTCCTGTGCTCAACTCAGCGTATAGAAAATTGAAATGTGTATGTTTCAAGATGTCATGATTTCAGTGGTCGCACGTGAATGTGTACAAAAAGTGTCACTGACCTTGAACGCAACCATCTCCCCAATATCCGTGACAGCAGTATACTGGTGTATACTCTTCCCGACACACGAACCGGCAAGGCAAGGTATCTGAACAACCAGTAAATTGCCAGGCCCCTGAAACAGATTTGTAGGTGTACATATATTTTAGTGGACATTAGACATAAATAGTTTAAATTTCAGGTGGGAAAACGACAGAACCATACAATAGTTTCAGGAACCTTTGACAGAAAGATTAACCTTTCAGATATCATTATAACAAAAGATAGATGCCAGTTTTAAGTGGGAAATAGACAGAAATATTTATACATGAGAGTCGAAAGGATATAAATAAACATAGGTTATTGGACATTACAAAGATTTATTTTAGATTTAGAAAAGTCGCTTAAAAGTCGACCGGGTCGACTTCATTGCACCAGGTTTTATCCCATATGGCTCGGTCTCTTCCCGCAGCGCGGAAAGCGTCGCACAAAGCAAGAACTCCGTAGGAGTCTCCGAAAAATTTCAATCGTGAACCGAAGGACGTGGCCCGGAATCGAACCCACAACCTTCAGAGCCCGAGTCAAACGGCTTAAACACTTCGACACAGAGATTCCCAAGTCAGGACTCTGCCATTATCTCTGTCATCTGTTATTGTAATGAAGTTGACGTCTATTAGATTATTAATTGATGTCCATCTGCTTTACTTTTCACGTTCATCTCTCATTGTCTCCATCTGCTGTTTTGCCTAGTATCCCCCTTACATTTCATTTGCTATTTCTATTCCATTTTGATGAATATCCCAGGTGTTAATGAGGAAGCCTGTGATGGTTTGCTCTATTTCCACCACGTCATAACTCTTTTCATATATATATATATATATATATATATATATATATATATATATATATATATATAGACAGTTAGAGCATTGCTTTGCTGATCCGGCAGCTTCTGCAGCTTGTCTTGTTCCAGATGTAGGGGTGTTACCTTTCCTCTGGAGTGAACTAGGCAGGCCGAGAGAGGGATCATGCTGCATGGGCAACACATGATCTCTATATTTTAGCCCAGGCTTTGTGCTATGGAGAGGCAATAACTCCATCCCTGGTCTTAACTGGTCTCGGAATCAAAGCGAGAGGCAACTGTTACGGGTTATAAGTCCTTGTCAGTTGGCGTAGACATGGGGCGCCACGCGTTGCCTCTGACGGTGGGAGACACCTATAGGTGTCACTGATCAGCTACCGCCCGCCTCAAGCTGGGCAGCCCCCAGCCAATTGGGTGCTGATCCGCCACAGCCTGCCTGCTTCAATGGGTGCTTGGGGCTAGGACAGCGCAAATTGGCCTTATCAGTCACACTCGCTACCGCCATAGTTAAAAGTTATTATGCCTTTTTAAAGCACAAACTATCGTCTGTCAAGACGGCAAGGTGCCAATGATGATATATATATATATATATATATCATGTGCCATGCCGGAAAGCGTGGGTGGTTATGACTCGCCATTTCACTCGATCACCGGTGTCGTGGATCAACTCAGTGTTCCTGTCTCGTCCATGCCATGTGGCCAAGTCATCCAGGTATTTTCCTCTCGGTCTTCCTCGTGGTCTGTTCCCCTCGATCTTGCCAGTTGTCAATAAGTTCTCCAATCCATTCCTTCTCATAACATGTCCAAAAAATTTTGACCGTCTTCGTCTAATTTCTCTAATATGCTACGATTTTCATTTGTCTCCTGTAGTACTTGGTCATTGGTTTTTCTGTCTGTCCATTGTATTATATATATATGTGTGTGTGTGTGTGTGTGTGTGTGTGTGTGTGTGTGTGTGTGTGTGTGTGTGTGTGTGTGTGTGTGTGTGTGAGTAGGTGGGTGTGTTTATATTAAAATGTGTATAATCTAAAATATTCGTATCGTTGACCAATGGTCCTTAAAATATACTTAATTACATATAATGTTCTCAAATATATATATATATATATATATAAACGCGTATTTTCCCCTTGAAACATTCATCTTTGTGTATGATAATGTCGAGAACATATTATGTACATACTTAAGGAAACATTTAACCGAAAGATGTATTAGTTAGTTAGTTAGTTAGTCTTTCCTCTTGAGCCTAAGGCGGCGCATAGGGCAGAAGTCATGGCTCTGTCCGGCGGTTCACTGCTATCTGTTGTAGATCCTGGATGTTCACTTGGCCGTTGAATGAGCCGTCTCTGATGATGGTTCTACGCAAGGTCTCTCTTGGTCTTTCCCGTTTTCTTTTTTCCTGCTGGTGACCATATGAGGGCTTGGTTGGGGAGTCTTGGCTTGTCCATTCTGAGTACATGGCCGATGTAGTTACAACGGCGTTTTCTTATAAAATTGGATACAATATCTTGCTTAGTCTCTTGTCTTATTTGCGCATTAGTTTTGAAATCTGTCCACTGGATGTTTAGAAAGATGTATAGTGGAAGAAAAAGAAAGACACTAAAGAAAGATATTTTACATAACATCAGACATAAATAAACATTAATGGATATATTATAAGCATAACAAAACCATTCAGCTGGCTTCTGTAGGCAAATCGATATCAACTGAATTAGTTATTGGAACATGGGATGCAAGAACACTCATGCAAGTTGGTAAACTGGAAAATAACAAGAGAGAAATGAAAACAATAAATGTAAAAATATCAGGATTATGTGAGGCAAAACTGACAGGAGCATGAGAACTGTACACAGACGAATATAGAATAATTTATTCACGAATGCATTAACCATGAAAGGGGAGTGAGTATAATCTTGGACACAGAAAGAGCGAAGACAGTAAAAGGAGAAATGCCCTTATCAGATCGAGTTTTGTAAGATTAAGGGACACAATAGTAGATATTAACATCATACAAGTCTAAGCATCAACTGCAGGCAGCACAGAAGAAGAAAGTGATAACTTGTGTGAATAAAGTAAAAGTTGTGAAACGACTATTGGACTGGCAGATTACAACGCAAATGTTGCAGAACACAGAGACGTAACTAATGAGTATGGCGTTGATAAGAGATACGAGAGCGGAGAACAACTTGATGCATGGGGATGGGCACATCATAAGATAATCGGAAATGTCATCTTTTAGCACCATCCTCTAAAAGTACTGAAGAGTTTTGGTCATAGACCATAACTTTAGGAAGGGAAAATCCCAACTGCACCTCCACGTGGTGGAGGATGGAAACACACCACGGTGTGGCTAACACAGCTCTGGGGACCGAGTATCCACCGGAATAAGTGGACAACTCTGCAGCTGAGCAGAGCAGGGCACTCACTTGTCCTGACAGTCGGAAATGGCTGTCAAAGGCAGAGTGAAATGACCACCATGTGAATGTGGAAGGCAAGGGGAAACCACCACATTATCTTCCCAAGATTTCATGCGACATACACTTCAGAAATAGTGAACGACGTTAATGGCTGTCTTAGGACATCCTCGTCCCGTAGGGACAATCATGAGCCACAGGTGACACCAGACCGTCATCCAGCTACTGATGGCAAAACTAAAACTATAACTAAACTAAATAAATTTAGAGTAGGAACACGGAATGTTAGGACATTAAATGAGCTAGGAAAGTTAAACAATGTTCTAAGAGAAATCTAAAACATAAAAATGAATGTACTAGGCATAAGTGAGATGAGATGGAAGGGATCTGACAAAATTATAACTGACAAACACACAATAATTTATTCTGGAGGGGACACACATGAAAAAGATGTAGGAATAATATTTGATGAAAAAACAGCGAAATCTTTGAATGGATACTGGTGCATTTCAGATAGAGTTATAATGGTCAAAATCAGAGGCAAACCAATAGATATAAATATCATACAAGTATACGCACCAACAACAAGCATTAGTAATGAAGAAATACAAAACTTTTACGATGAAGTAGAAATGGCAATAGCTCAAATTGGATCACAAGAAATAAAAATAATACTGGGAGATTTTAATGCAAAAGTAGGAAAGGGAAAAATAGAGGATATAGTGGGGAATTACGGTTTAGGTACAAGAAATGAAAGAGGAGAGAAACTAATAGAATGGGCAAATATTAATGATATGATAATTGGAACCACATGGTTTAAACACTATAAAAGACGACTATACACATGGAAAAGCCCTGATATGAAAATACGCAAGCAAATTGACTACATACTTATTAATAAAAGATTTAGAAATGTATTAATTAATGTAAAGACAATGCCTGTTGTAGTGGGTAATCGCATGTCTGTGTAGGCTGGACTTGTACCGGATGTGAAGGCGGGAATTCGTAGTTGTTATTGGGATTCTTAGTATCCCACATAGAAACCACATCTTTGTGGCCTCCAATAACCATCTGTATCATAGAGCAAACACTTTAGAATCTAGATTTACGAGTGAAAGCAAGAAGATTACTTTACCAAGGTCATATCCTGCTGGACATGGACTTCCACGACTACTGCAGGGTCGACATTCTGTCTGGTACGAGCGTTGGTATGTCTGCCTGCAAAACCTCTCGGGTTGAGCTGCGGTGGTCATGCCTACCTCAGTAGACGAGGACATTGCAGCCTCTGTGGTAATAGAGTGGTCAGTCTGTGCTTTAATTTTGTTATCTCATATACAGCAAGTATGCTTAGCAATCCCACAGTAAATATCAGCTTCCTTAGATTCCCATGCCAGAGATGTGGCTTCTTCTTAACCTTGTCAAGCCCAGAAAAGTTTCTCCTCAAATAATCATATATTTTAAAACAGATCTACCAGCAGTGAAAATAGACGGCAACATTAAGACACAAAATAAGATGGTGACATAAATGGGTAAGGAGTTTGATAGTAGTCTGTCATTCAAAGACTGTGTCGATCCCGTGATACCAAAAACCCGAAAAGGCCTTTCAGCAATCAGAACAACCAATGTCGAGGAAAGACTGTTAATTATTATGTTCACCCATTTAGTATGCCCTGGTCATCCTCATTTTCAGCCTTATACTGATTGGATTGCTTGAAAAGATATGCAATGAAGCCGTGCGTATTATTTTGGGGTGTACGAGAGTTAGCCACTGTGCAGCAATGAGGTACATCTTTGACTTTCCTACAATGAACAACAGGGTCAAGATTTTAAAATAAGTGGTCATGGGCAGCATCTTACGCATCAAGCTCTATTCAGTGAAAAGGATGACAGGCTAAAGACAGGCAAGTCATGGATGAGTCGGGCAGAAGATGTTGGCAGGCAGGTCTGCAGTCTTACCAGTATCAATACCGAGAGGGAATGGGTATCTGTGTCTCCAACGCTTAACTGCGCCTTCTCCTGCACATTCACGCTTGACATGGGGGTGCACAGAGCAGATCCCTGCTGCTGTCACTGCATATATCAACAATATCATCAGTGAACACTGGGACGATTCCGATGTGTGTATCTATACAGGTGGATCTGTTATACAGCAGGAGAAAAGTGCGCGGACATTCAGAACACGCTCAGCGGGCTGAACCATTCAAGAGTACAGCATTAGGATGGAGACAATGACAGTGGAAGGGGTTTCATATGGCTGGAATCACAGAATTATGTCCATGGTTATGTCCCGAGTGATTCAATGAATCTCATCCGAAAGGTGGAGACGGGGACTACTCGCAAACACTGGACTGACTCCACGCGGGGAACTGCTGTTCGTAGAATCGCATTCATTTGGTGTTATAGTGGTACTAATATCTTCTTGCTTGCTCCTAGTGTGTTATAAAAAAGTTTTACATATCCTTAACAGGACCTCGCTGTCAACATCAGCGTCTTTCAGCTGATTGTTGATTTCTTGGCAAGATTACGCTCAGTAGTTTGCCATTGTTTCTGAGCGAACGGCTCCATACTCTCATAAGTCACTGGCGCGACTCGAACCGCTTCCAATTCTCATGCGCTCACGTCAACCACGAGAGTATTTGGGATTACGGAGAAAGCTGCTAACACCTCGGCCATGGAGACCGGTTAGTGTTTTATAGTTGTACCAATATCTTCTGGCTTGCTCCTAGTGTGTTATAGTGGTACTAATATCTTCTGGCTTGCTCCTAGTGTGTTATAGTGGTACTAATATCTTCTGGCTTGCTCCTAGTGTGTTATAGTGGTACTAATTTCTTCTGGCTTGCTCCTAGTGTGTTATAGTTGTACTAATATCTTCTGGCTTGCTCCTAGTGTGTTATAGTTGTACTAATATCTTCTGGCTTGCTCCTAGTGTGTTATAGTTGTACTAATATCTTCTGGCTTGCTCCTAGTGTGTTATAGTGGTACTAATATCTTCTGGCTTGCTCCTAGTGTGTTATAGTTGTACTAATATCTTCTGGCTTGCTCCTAGTGTGTTATAGTGGTACTAATATTTTCTGGCTTGCTCTGACTTGCTCCTAGTGTGTTATAGTTGTACTAATATCTTCTGGCTTGCTCCTAGTGTGTTATAGTGGAACTAATATCTTCTGGCTTGCTCCTAGTGTGTTATAGTTGTACTAATATCTTCTGGCTTGCTCCTAGTGTGTTATAGTTGTACTAATATCTTCTGGCTTGCTCCTAGTGTGTTATAGTGGTACTAATATCTTATGGCTTGCTCCTAGTGTGTTATAGTGGTACTAATATCTTCTGGCTTGCTCCTAGTGTGTTATAGTTGTACTAATATCTTCTGGCTTGCTCCTAGTTACAATTATTCATTGGTCATGGCTTGCGGCCATCGCTGTGGCAAAGGGTTAACGAAGATAACTCGCAATTCCGCATATCGCGTACGAAACACAGCTCTGGGCGATTTGAAAACTTAAAGCCTTCCACTGGTTTTCATACAATGGTATGAGTGCTGGTCGTTCAAAAAGTAAAGACAATATACTGAATGCAAATTTCCCCAAAATAATCGCAAACAGCCAACAATGATTGGGTTGAATGCAATATTTAACAAGGTTGTGAGATAAACAATTTGAAGTATTTTCCAGCGGCAGAGTGACGGATGCTAATTTGGGCAAAACGTTTAGTTAGTTAGTTAGTCTGTCTGTCAGTCAGTCAGTCAGTCAGTCAGTCAGTCAACCAGTCAGTCAGTCAGTCAGTCAATCAGTCAGTCAGTCAGTCAGTCAGTCATTCAGTCAATCAGTCAGTCAGTTAGTTAGTTAGGTAGTTAATTAGTCAGTCAGTCAGTTAGTTAGTTAATTAGTTAGTTAGTTAGTTAGTTAGTTAGTTAGTTAGTAAGTTAGTTAGTTAGTTAGTTAGTTAGTTAGTTAGTTAGTTAGTTAGTTAGTTAGTTAGTTATTCGCTGTTTCAACCTCTCAGAAACCTGTCATCCTCATTATGCTCCGTTCCTGTGCAAATGAATATCACAAAAAATGCTCCTCACAGCCCCACGTGAAAAGTGAAACAGACTGGAGTCTCGACTAACCAACATCCCGCACAGGTACATTGTGCATAATGCCGCCACCAGAATGTCAACACAAAAGATCATCCACGAAAAATACAGTTCATCGTCGATAGAAGCGGCAGTCACTAGAACACCAGTGGCACATTACTGCATAAGGCAAACCAGTCACTTCTGCGACAAAGCCGGCCGCCATTATTCCGAACATGCAGTTCCCGTCAGAAACAACCGCGGACAGATGTAAAAGCATGTCACTGTACATAATGCCGCCGCCAGAATGCCAACACAGAAATCATTCACGAATCATACTGTGTATACAGCTCCTCACCATCTTGTTACAGAAGTACAGACTGTAGACATGTTTCGTGTATTTTAAAATCGATGGTTGTGTTGTAAATTGGAAGACTTCCAAATGATATGTAATTTGTGTAGATTTGTCTGACTTTGTTAATTACCACAATTGATATCTTTGTTGATTCCTCCATCTGGACTGATTGTGCTCCGTAATTATGGGAATGTTTCTCCCATCATCTGCATCCTTGATTTGACGCCATCAGCACTTAACATATTTAATGTAATTTATGTATACATAATATGGAATAACAGGTATGGCGTCAGAAAAACTAACAATGGTTGTTTGGAAAAAGCTAATGAAAGTAAAACAGTATAAACAACTGTAAGAAAGACATAAACAATATTCGTTGGCAATGTGATGAAAACAGAAACTTTGGAAAGCATTATAACAAATGAAAAAATCAACAGTAGAGCAGGCAAAGAAAGACCGAGAGACATTATGTTGGATGGCTTTAGTCAGTGGCGTGGGGGAATATCATCAAAAGAATGATGGATTGTTTAAGTCGGTGGCAAGGAGGAATATCATCAGTAGAATGCTGAATGGTTTAAGTCAGTGGCATGAGGTAACATCATCTGCACAATGCTGGAAGGTTTCAGTATGTCTATCCATCCATCATGTGCCATACCGATAAGCGTGGACGTTCATGTTTTGCCATCTCACTCGATCACCAGAGTGTAGATAAGCTTCCTGTTTCTGTCTCGATCATGCCACGTGGTCAGGCCATCCGGATATTCACTTCTCGGTCTTCCCCTTGGTCTCTTCCCTTCGATCTTGCCATTTGTCACCAATTTCTTCAATTCATTTCGTCTCATAACATGCCCAACAAATGTTGACTGTCTACATCTAATGTCTCTAATCACTTTACGATCTTCATTTGTTTCTTGAAGGACTTGTTCATGGTTTTTTTTTGTCTGTTCATGGTTTTCTTTGCACTTTTCTCAGAAACGACATTTCCACAACCATATGTTTTTTTTCAGCTTTTCTACTCATTGTCCACGCTTCACATCCATATAAAAGTATACGTTCTATGTAGCACTTCGACTCTCTTGTTCTCGTTTAACTTGATATCATTTTATTGGCCAGTATGTTTTTCATCTTGCAAAATGCTACCTTCGCAATGACAATTTGTGTTCTAATTTCTTCAAGGCATCTCCCATCAGTTGTCATGACTGCTCCGAGATAACTGTACCGATTCACTTCAGTCTGTGGCTGGGGGAATATCAGCCAGAATACCAACGTCCCAGATCTGTAGTGATACATGATCGCCTATACCAGTCAGCAGGGCACATATCGATGATTATGATGTATAAACTACGAATGGTGACACCAAGCACGCAATTATGTTTCCCACTGACACACACAAGTCTTAAATCACTCACCCAGTGAACAGTTTGGCCAAGATTTGGTCACGTTTGTGCACAGTTCGCAAGCTGCTCCTTTAAACCCAGCCTGTGTGGAATAAATTCATTCACATTTACAAATCTCTCCTCAGTAAAACTGTGGATAAGCAAAGTGTATTTTAGATGTTACTAAATCATTAAACACAAACAATATCAGCATCAAGTGCCTTGTCTACTGACGTGGACGTTCAAGCTTCTAAACAAAATGTGATCTCCGAAGACATGGAGATTCATGTGTTGACTCCATTCAGTGCCATGACACAAGACTGTCAAGAATGTTCTCTCGTTATCTTCCTCTATCTCTCTTTTGTTTTATTATAACCACTTTATATATTATTTCCTGCACTTCCTTCTGGCATATTGCTACCAAGACAGTGTCATCAGCGTTATGTAAGATATTTATATTATGTCCACCAATAAGTATCCCTGGCATATTTTCTCATATCTCATTGTATGTTCACAGCACAATGACAACAAATCAGGAGACATTACACATCCTTGTCTGACCCCCATTCGCATCACCTGGCAAAGACTTAGAATGTCGGGTGTGTGAAAATGCGTTCAATAGCCTCCAGCTGTATAATCCGATAAGCAATATGGAACTATTAGTATTGGAACTCTTCGCTGGCTGCTGAGGATGGGGACGGAGCGCTAATGGGAATGTCCCGAATGCTGTGATGTCGGTTCCTAAATCAATCAATCAATCAATCAAGCAATATGTAAGTAGAACTAAAGCCCATTTATAGGAGCTATATGTGTGCAGTGCAATGTGAAATTTTAACATCGGTTAACCAAAGAATAAACGTCTAATAATTTCATAGAAGATGATAATCAGCATAAACATACCCAACAATATTACAGACATCATTATGCATCATCATCATTATCAAGTGCCCTGACATCCGGGGTAGGCGTTTATGTCGCTCAGCATATCTCGGTCTTTGGTGTTCTGGATCAACTCTGCTGATGATATTACTACATGTCACCGTCTAAATCCATCCACCATCATTTTTCTTGATCGGCCTCTCCATCTCTTCCCTTTGGTCTTTCCAGTCGTCACGATGTTCTCCTATGCCTATCTTGTCATCACCTGACCTTTTTGTCTGTTTCTTATTGTTGTATATAATGTTCTAATTCCGTTAGCCTCTTTTAAGCAATCGTCGACACTTACTCTGGCATTTCAGGGAATTTGAAACATTCGTCTTAGGAACGACATCTCTATAGTTTCCAATTTCTTTCTAATTTGTTCATTTACATTCCACGTTTCATTGGCGTACAGCGAAACAGATTTTATTTAGCACTTCAACACTCTTTCTTACATTCAATGAATCATTATACATGCATTATAAATAACATAACATACTTTGAAAGACGATAAGTATGTACAATTATTTTCAAACATGTAGACTTTAATATATATAACATATAATATACATCCAGAAGCGTTGTACATGATACTGTTGAAAAGATGATAATGGTAAGCTGTCTATTTTCACAAATATCTTGAATAAACGGGCACTCCACCTTGCCCAAATGTGTCCCGTAGACTAGGGGAATGAAGGTGGCACGTTGCCTCTCTTGTGATTAGGGATACACTTACCCAACCACTGGCGGCCCCCACTACAAAGCAGTAATGAAGCTGAACTAATGTGAAACCACAAGACCTGGCTGGATCATCGTAACACTCCACATGCATAATGCCCCTTTGTTTTCAACATGCATGATTATTGAATTCAAATACTCACGTCACAATTACACTGCCCGTTTTTGCTACAGCATTTTCCGTGGCCATTGCAGGGATTCCGACTGCCACCTGGACATTCTGTTACATAAGATAGATCACAGATTTAGTGTAATTTCATGTCGAATCTGTCATAACGGCTTGAAATGTTAGATCATCAAATATACTATGTCATGATGTCATCTTCTTCGTGTGTCCAGAATTTTGGAACGCAACAAACATATTCTACGTGACTCAGTGGTGGTTGATTGATGTGTTGCTTGGTTGTGAGTCCTATAGGGGAGGCTGGGTCTTTACGCTGAAGTCCCATACATTCACAATAAGATGGTTTGAGGTCTGGAAAGGACTGCATCTATTGGAGAAAGATTGGACGACTTTTCTCGTGAACCGAAACCGAAATACCAAGGGACTTGTTGCAGAGCTCTCATTCACTTCTTCAAGGTGAGAAACAAGTAGAGAGGATAAGGGCGGTATCAGAACTGTGAATCTGTGGGGAGATATATGTGGATGTAACCAGGCCATTATTCTCTCTGGTGGTCATGAAGAGTTGGCGAAATATAACTTCCCACGCGTATCGGCATGGCACATGATGAGACCATTATTCAGAAGAGCTCATACAGGCTGGCCGAGATGAGGTTTAGGTTGTTAATGAATCCACCACATGCTTTATTTTTTTGTTTTTATTAAATATACTTACGCTCAATTCTCACATGTTAGGTATCTAATTTTCAGCAGAATCCAACCCAATTCCCAAGGGGCTCAAGTGATTAAGAACAATATGTGATGATTTTGCAAGCAACCATTCTACCTAATTATGTTGATTTTGGTTGTTGTAGAGCGAATACTGAGACACATGAAAGTATTCATTTGTCACCACCACCACCACCACCACCACCGTTATCATCATCATCATCATCATCATCATCATCATCATCATCATCATCATCATCATCATCATCATCATCATCATCATCATCATCATCAACATCATCATCATCATCATCATCAGCATCATCATCATCATCATCATCATCATCATCATCATCATCATATGCCTTGCCAGCTGGCGTAGACGTTCATGTCTCTCCAAAGATCTCGGTCCCTGAGGCTCTGGATCAACTCCCCTAATGATATTCCTCCGTGCAACCGTCTCAGCCCATCCAGCATCATTTCTCTCGGTCTGCCTCTGCTTCTTCTCCCAGTGATCTTTACGATGGTCATGTGTTTTCTAACACCCCTCCTCTCATTACTTGATTAAAGAATCATGTTTGTCTCTGTCTTATAATTGTACAATTCTTCTTTCAATAGCTTTTTCCAAACAATCCTTGTTATTTTCTGAGTTGAGTTACAAACAGACATCACAAAACCCATGCCATTCGCTCAAGACATACGCGCTCTGTCCCCAAATTCAACAGCCAGTAAATAGTCCCAATAGAAATGAAGCCAGTTGCAATTTGATTGTGTGTCCCTCTGGTCTTTCCTTGGAGTACTGAGTGTCGACTAGAGCTTCTGCTTAATCTCTGTCGCACCACTCTCTCCAGGCTATGATTATTTATATATTCTTCCTCACTATTCAAATAGCCCCAAAACATATACGCCTGATCGTACACCAATACAAAAGCCAGCGTTGCCGAACCAACCGATCTGTCTGCCTGCTCGTTTCCCACCAGATACGACTTTCCTGGACAAAGGATCCAAAGGACACTCCCTATCTTTGATATGCAAACTGAAGCATGCCACTCTGTGCGTACAAAGCGTGCATATCGTACTCTTGTTAGCATGCTCTGTGAGTCGGTTACAATTCCGATGTGTGTATTGATTATCCTATAACCATCTTAACGCCGCAGAGGCTGCCTCCACCTCTATTCTCAGAATATGCCCGGTTCTGCTTTAACAATCACAGCCCGTTAACCTTTGCCATGAGTTAGCGGGCACTTCTCTGGTCTCTTAGCACAGGTCATCCATGTAGATGACGACATCACCTGGGTGCCAGTTGTATGGATCAGTTGTTGCATCTCCAGCGCAGCATGCTAACCAATCTCTGCACTCCAGATTCAATGTGATTATGACCCTACACAAGTCTGAATTGTCCTCTGCCATTGTGATACATTCCTCTTGTCTCCCAGTGTTCTCAAGCATACAGACTTCTCTGAATGTATCCTCTGTCCGAGCCATCCATAATGTTCAGCTTGTGACCTATATCTGTGCCCACGGCTTCATGCAGGGGGTGTTCATTATTTGCTGGCAGTTCAAGCTATTCTCAAAATCCGTCTCAGCAACCACATCTCCGTTGTTTCCATGCTCTTCGTAATTTGTTTCCTTGTTCTGTTGTTCAAAGTGTAGTTATTGTTCACTTTGTAGTTATATTTCACATTGTAGTTATTGTTTGTTGTGTAGTTGTTCACAATGTGGTTATTGTTTGTTGTGTAGTTGTTCACAATGTGGTTATTGTTTGTTGTGTAGTTGTTCACAATGTGGTTATTGTTTGTTGTGTAGTTGTTCACAATGTGGTTATTGTTTGTTGTGTAGTTGTTCACAATGTGGTTATTGTTTGTTGTGTAGTTGTTCACAATGTAGTTATTGTTTGTTGTGTAGTTGTTCACATTGTAGTTATTGTTTGTTGTGTAGTTGTTCACAATGTGGTTATTGTTTGTTGTGTAGTTGTTCACAATGTGGTTATTGTTTGTTGTGTAGTTGTTCACAATGTGGTTATTGTTTGTTGTGTAGTTGTTCACAATGTGGTTATTGTTTGTTGTGTAGTTGTACACAATGTGGTTATTGTTTGTTGTGTAGTTGTACACAATGTGGTTATTGTTTGTTGTGTAGTTGTTCACAATGTGGTTATTGTTTGTTGTGTAGTTGTACACAATGTGGTTATTGTTTGTTGTGTAGTTGTACACAATGTGGTTATTGTTTGTTGTGTAGTTGTTCACAATGTGGTTATTGTTTGTTGTGTAGTTGTTCACAATGTGGTTATTGTTTGTTGTGTAGTTGTTCACATTGTAGTTATTGTTTGTTATGTAGTTGTACACAATGTGGTTATTGTTTGTTGTGTAGTTGTTCACAATGTGGTTATTGTTTGTTGTGTAGTTGTTCACAATGTGGTTATTGTTTGTTGTGTAGTTGTTCACAATGTGGTTATTGTTTGTTGTGTAGTTGTACACAATGTGGTTATTGTTTGTTGTGTAGTTGTTCACAATGTGGTTATTGTTTGTTGTGTAGTTGTTCACAATGTGGTTATTGTTCAATAATATATCAATACTGACAGCTACCAGCAGTCGAAGGACTAGTGATATGACTAGATAGACTCCATTAAATAGTGCGTTATTAATCAACGGAATAAAGTTGGCGATATGCCTACATATACAACTATGAACACACTAAAAGAATTGGGGTATAGCTATAAACTGAAAGAATGATATTTTAGCTACAAACAGGCTAAAAATTGTGTTTACGTAGCTGCAAGCAGATCAAACCTGGCTGCTTCGTTATCATAGTACATTAATAGTTTAAACAACTTGTATTGCAGTGAGTTTATTTATACAAGTAAACAGTTGATATTTAGCTCATCAGGGAATTGTACCGTTGTAGGTACTGGCGCTATGAATAATTAAAATGTTACGTTTAGTTAGTTAGTTAGTTAGTTAGTTAGTTAGTTAGTTAGTTAGTTAGTTAGTTAGTTAGTTAGTCGCAGTTCCAACGTCACAGCAACGGGTCGTCCCCATTATGCTCCGTTCCTGGGCCAGTGAATATCACTTACGTTAAGTTAAAGACATCATGTCTGTACCATGTAGCATATTAAGCATGAGAAGCTGCGCTCAAAATTCTCAGTCAATCAATCAGGTGCCGTCTCCATAATGAAGGTTGGCTGCAATGGATCTTCAACACTGTCTGTCTGTCCCCCTGCCTGTACATTATGTAAGATTACTGTTCGTCCATCTCTTATTGTTATTTTACCTGTTTATCATTGTCTACTCTTGCTCACTTGCCTTCAACCTTACCCTCCAGTGTGGTTTTATAAGATTGTCTTGTCTTTTAACGTGGCCGAAATTAATCACTTTTCTCTTTTTTATTTCTTTCATAAACTCTGATTTCATTCCCAGTTTTTCTCGAAACTCTGTGTTTGATTGTTGTAGTTCAAGAGCAGTCCAACTTTTACGGCTGATGTATTCTGAACCATGCTAATCAATTTAACATTCTGACCACCTGAACTTGCTGACCACAAGAACTTGATGACCACCAGATCTTGCTGCCACCTGAACTTGGGGAATACTTAAACTTGCTGACCAACTAAACTTGCTGACCACCTGAATTTACTGACCATCTGTATTTGCTGACCACTTGAACTTGCTATCCACCTCTATTTACTGACCACATGAACTTGCTATCCATATCTTTTTGATGAACACACGAAGCTGCTGAATACCTGAACTTGCTTTTGACCCCAATTTGCTGACCACCTGAAGCTGCTGATAATCTCTGTTTGCTGACAACCTTATATGACCGATGACTTATCTTGATGATCTCTTTATCTAGCTTAGGGCCTTATCTAGCTGACCAACTTATCTAGCTGACCAACTTATCTAGCTGACCACCTAATCCAGCTAACCACATTATGTAGCTGACCAACTTATCTAGCTGACCAACGTATCTAGCTGACCACCTTATCTATCTAACCACCTAATCCAGCTAACCACATTATGTAGCTGACCACCTTATCTAGCTGACCATCTTATCAAGCTGACCACCTTATCTAGCTGACCACCTTATCTAGCTTCCCATCTTATCTAGCTGACCAGCTTATCTAGCTGATCATCTTATCGAGCTGACCATCTTATCTAGCTGATCAATTTATCTAGTTGACCATCTTATCTACCTGATCACCTTATCTAGCTGACCATCTTATCTAGTTAACCACATTATCTAGCTGACCACCTTATCTAGCTGACCACCTTATCTAGCTGACCACCTTATCTAGCTGACCACCTTATCTAGCTGACCACCTTATCTAGCTGACCACCTTATCTAGCTCACCAATTTATCTAGTTGACCACATTATCTAGCTGACCAACTTATCTAGCTGACCAGCTTATCTCGCTGACCAACTAGCTGACCACCTTATCCAACTGACCAACTTATCTAACTGACAACCTTATCTAGCTGACTGCCTTATCTATCTGACCATCTTATCTATGTCTAACTGCCCTCCTTATCTAGCTGACCACATTATCTTGCTGACCACCTTATCTAGGTGATCACATTATCTAGCTATTCACCTTATCTAGTTGACCACTTTATCCAGCTGACCACCTTATCTAGCTGACCACCTTATCTAGCTGACCACCTTATCTAGCCTACCACCTTATCTAGCTGACCACCTTATCTAGCTGACCAACTTATCTAGCTGACTACTTATCCAACTGACCAACGTATCTAACTGATCACCTTATCTAGCTGACCACGTTATCTAGCTGACCACCTTATCTAACAGACCCCCTTATCTAACTGACCACCTTATCTATCTAACCACCTTATCTAGATGACCACCTTATCTAGCTGACCATCTTATCTAGATGAAGATCTTACCACGTTGATCACCATATCCAGCTGACATCCTTATATAACTGACCATCTTATCTAGCCGTTGATCTTATCACATTGACCACCTTATCTAGCTGACCACCGTATCTAGCTGACCACATTATCTAGCTGACCACCTTTTCTAGATGAAGATCTTGCTACGTTGATCACCATATCCAGCTGACCTCCTTATACAACTGACCATCATATCCAGCTGTTGATCTTATCACACTGACCACCTTATCTTGCTAACTTTAGGTGCTGACCACAGCAATAGCTGACCTCCTTTACCTGCTGAAACATTAACATGCTGACCAGCTAAACTTGTTGGCCACCTTAGCTTGATAATCATCTTACATGTATATCCACCTTCAAATGTTGTCCACATTTACTTGATGACTACCTTGATTATATGACCACTTTGACTTGATGACTATTTAAATTTGATGACCAATTTGACATAATGACTATCTTAACTTGATGACCATGTATCTTTGTGACCATCTTAACTTGATGACTTTCTTAACTTGATGGCCACTTTGACTTAATGACCACTTTATCTTGATGACCACAATAAACTGATGTCATCTTCATTTGTCATTGTATATTTCTCTTACCCATTTTACTAACCAGGATCAACGCCTACAAAGCTATTATTGTTGCTATTCTCAATTAGCTTTGAATGATGTGTGAATGAAATGATGTATGAAAGAGAGTGATAGAAGGGCAGAATGTTAGACTGTTCTGCGTGCCCAATTATTAACCCTTTGAAAATAAAGTTTGTTTGTTTATTTTGTTTGAATACACCAGCCACTGAGCTAGCATGTTCACATATTTTCCTTGCCTCAATCATTTCTTTCCCTGTGTGGTTTTTATTCACATCCAGGTTTTCATTATCTGAGTGATTGTCATTCACTGGGTGGTTTTCAATTGCTGGGTGGTTTTCATTCACTGGGTGGTTTTTATTCACAGGGTGGTATTCATTCACTGTGTGGTTTTCATTCATTGCGTGGTATTGATTCACTCATCATTTTCTTGTGCCATGCCCACCTCGGAGGAGCAAATGGATCACCATAGTCTGGTAAGAATGAGACAGCGAGGTGTGACGAGGGGATCTGGCCGATGCTCGACGCTCAGAGGAAAGGCGAGACGGACATATAATCAGATTGCTACTGGAACTATTAGTGTTGGAACTCTTCGCTGGCTGCTGAGGATGGGGACGGAGCGCTTATGGGAATGTCCCGAATGCTGTGATGTCGGTTCCTAAATCAATCAATCAATCAATCAATAGATGCTATAATCGTACCGAGATAATTGTACTGATTCACTTGTTTAAGAATATTTCCATTTACTTGTATATTACATTTTGATATCTCCTTCATCCTAGTGGCCACCATAATTTGTGTCTTCTTACAATTTAATTCTAACCCTAGTTGCTCACTGTGTGCAACAACCGCATCTACTAAATGTGTAGATGCTGTTCATTGTACGCAATCAATACTGTATCATACGCATATATAATGTTACTGATGTTACGGCGCCCAATGATGATTCGTTCCCTATCTTCTACATTTCTGAAAATATATTCACTGTACAGGGAGATATGATCTTGAGACATTACACATCCCTGTCTCACACCTCTACTAATGGGCTGATAGTGGCCTACGTCATTCCCAATCTTTATGGCAGCTTGCTGTTTCCAAAATATGTTTTTTTTTACAAGTCTAAGGTCTTTCCCATCAATTTGTTGATCTGCAAGCATGTTTATCATGTTGACATGTCTTACTTTAACAGCAGCCTTTGTTTAGTCAGTAAAGCAAAGATGTAGGTCTTTGTTTACTTCTACAGAACGTTCAATTAATGTCCTCAGCATATATTTTTATTTTGCATACCCTATTTACATGACATTGGTGTCTATTGATGTCTTGGCAAGTTTACGTTCAGTAGTTTACGATTGTTTTCTGAACGACCGACTCCCATACAAACAGGTTAAAACCCAGCACGACGTGTCTGCTGCAAAATCGTTCGCTGTTGTGTTTCGAACGCAGGTAAGCGGGCTCACGAATCGCGTACGAAAGGCCTTAGCCACGAAGCGCGACTCTCAGCATATACACAACATTAATTGTACCTTTGCCTTCTACAAACCAACATTGTTCTTCTCCTATTTCGGGTCGTTCTTTATTCCTAACTCTTTGCATGATAATTCTTAGCAAACTCTTCATGATGTGACTCATTATACTAATTGTTCGATGTTGACAACATTGTTCGATAGGCCTATTGATTGCAATACATATTTTTTTTTTTTAATTTGCGTATCCTTTACAGGACATCGCTGTCAACAGCAGCATCTTTCAGCTGTCTGTTGATTTCTTGGCAAGATTACGCTCATTAGTTTGCCATTGCTTTCTGAGCGGCCGGCTCAGTATCCCGCAAGTCATCAGCGGGGGTCGAACCGCTCCCAGTTCTCTCCCGCTACGAGACTGCGTGATAAACGGGATTACGGAGAAAGTGTTGTAACCCCTCAGCCAGAGAGATCGGCTGCAATACATATAGAAATACATAATTCATGCGGTATATCTCCAGTATCATATATTGTGTTCAGCAGTCTGGTGACTTGGTCTATTCCATATTCTACTAAGGCCTTGCTCATTTCCGTTGTGATGTCTGAACCGGAGGTTTTGCCAGTTTTCATGTGGTTAAAAGCATTCTGAACCTCCACTTGCCCTTCATTATTATTTCGGATATCGTACTGTTCTCTGGCATCATTATATAGGCTTATATATTCACATAATCTGACAATACATGTAAAATTTGATCTTTTTTCTAATATGATTTTGTTATCTTTTATTTTTTAGGCAGCCTTTGATGTGCATGTTCTTTTATTAGTAAGGTCCTGAATTATTTTGTAAATTAATTTGGTACTTTTACTGTTGTGTTGTTTTTTCAATTTATGTGCAATTTATCTTGAGCCATGCCACTTTCGCCTCTTTACATAATGTTCTGACGTTTCTGTGAATCTCTTCATATTTGTCATGATTATTTTTGTTGTGTCTTCTTGTTCCCATTAGTTGTTAAATTTAATCAGTCATTCATGTCTTGTTACCCGCTTTCTTTAATTTTGGAATAGTTGTTTACGCAGCTAATCTGATTGAAGTCTTCAACATTTCCAACTGATAATCCACATCCTGAAAAAGGATCTCTAACTCAGACAATATATCAGATCTGTACTTTACTTCTGTGTTGAAATTGTCTTGTGTGTCCTTGTCATATTTCAATGTACGCGGGTGTTATTTACTGTTTCTTGGTGTATACTTAACTATCCTTACCTTTCCCCTCAATGTGCCTGTAAGCGATCTGTGATCACTGGAGAAGTCTGCATTGGGAACTGTTTTTACGATTGTTAGTGCATTTCAAAACCTTCTACCACTCGGGATGTAATCAATCTGGTTTCTAATATTCCTGCCAAGACTCCTCCGTGTCCATAATCTTCTAGGATGTTGCTAAACCAGGTTTTTACAACCATCATTTCCTCCTCGTTTGCTCAATCTATAAATATGTATCCTCTTTCGTTTCTTGCTTCCAAATGATGTTTGCCTATTGCGCATCCATCGCCTTGATTTCCTACTTTCGCAATGAATTCACCCATTATGATATTTATTTATGAATTGTTACATTTCTTATAAGCATTCTCCGTGTCATTATAAAATCCCTCTTTACAATCTTCACTTCTTTCTCCTGATGGGACATATATTTGAATGATGTTTATGTTAAAAGGTGTGCCGATTAATTTCATCAATAGAATCCTGTCTGGAAATGCCCTAAATCCTTAAACAGATTTTGATGTTTACACATCTAAGATAATTGCTACACGTCTTTGTCTTCTCCCACATTATAAATAATCGTTACATCCTCCCCTGTCGTAATCTCTGTTCCTTTCCATCTCGTCTCACACATCTCTAATATATTTACATCCTCTCTTCACATTTCTTACTCACTGGGTGGTGTGTATTCACTAGATGGTATTCACTTATTTGGTGGTATTCAGTTACTGGTTGGTATTCATTCACTGGGTGGTATTCATTCCATCAGTGGTTCTCATTATCCTGGTGTCTTTAATTCACCATGTTTGTCCGGATGGTCACCCTTACCTTGTCTTCTAGGAGTCATGATATAAAGTACTGTTCTCATAAACCACGGTGACGTTTATAGCAGGACAAATGATTTCTGTTCCCGAGACAAGGTGTTGTTTAAGAGCCATGTTTCTTCCATGTCAGATCTGGTAAAATGTCAATAGTTGGCTTCTTGATTCAAGTCATTGTAAGAATATTCTCCTAGCATTTAATTATGGTTACAAAGTAGCGTGAG